>JADLZN010011532.1:0-77671 GCA_018155175.1 Sinocyclocheilus anophthalmus
ACTTGGACTTTGACTTTATGGTGCTTTATAATGTTTTTGTGCCTTTTGTGGGGTTTAACAATAACACAGAATAGTATACGTACTATATCGGATTTGGATCGGTCTAGTCTGACCGATATCCGATCCGGCAGAAAATGCCAGTATCGTAGCCGATACCGATACTAAGTATCGGATCGATGCATCCCTACCCAAAAGTTGGCTCTTTCCATCTGTTTACCTTCCCTTGGCCCCCATATTCATGAATGTGTGGGCACACGCCAACATCTATGTGTGCGCAAACACATGGGTTGTTTGATCCACTGCATTATGCTCTGAAAACACAATGGCTATTGGATTAGGCCTGAGCACAAGGACAACACAGCTTTCATCACTATCATCGCCATCATCATGAGCGTGTTACTGGACACAGCGGCCCTCTGCCCCAGGGCTCCTCTGATGGAAAAACAAACCTGAGCCTACAGACAGAGCTTGGGCATGTGGGCCGGTGAAAGCACAAAGCTAACACACATCATCCCAGATCCCATCTGAAGCGGCCACCGAAACAAACTAGACAATCAAAGCTGTATGAACCATGAAGTAACAGACCTATTCGAAAAGTCATGAGCAAATGTAGCTTTGAGATGGAAAGCACATGGCTTCTTCATGTATTTGGAATCCCATAGTGCCCGTAAATCCCTGTAACCAAGGATTTAACATCGTCAAAAGTCTACAAACAGCTGAAGGTCCTCATAGCATGATAATACCTCCAGTAATCCAGCTGGCTTTAGAATGGGAAATAAACTCCATAAACTGCACTGAACTCCATAAACATGACAAACAATACATCATCGGCCTAATAAAGGCTTCAAAAGAGAATAAAAGGTCAGTCAAGGCCAGATAAGCTGGATCAGGGCACACTCGGACAGGAGAGGCTGGTGAGACCTGAAAGTGCAAGATCAAGAGGAACATCAAGGGCTCAAAAACAAAACACTGAATGAATGCACACATCTGGACCAGCCAATATATGAAAGGTATGAAACACATTCATGAAACTTCAAGAGAGCTTCCAACCGCAGAACGATAGTATGAATAAAAGGCGTTGAAAATCAGAGACAGAAAACAAACTGTCCAATGGATTTTGTGTTTCAGTCGTACACAGGAATGCCAACCGATGACATTTCTGAGATGGATGACATAACTTAGAAAAACACATACTTATCATTTAGATATCATTTGTTGCATTGCTGTGTGTCACTAAGAGTTCAAGCAGACAAGACCATCGACTAGCCTCTAAACCAGGGGTCATTGTCCACATGGCAGAACATCAAAGATTAAAGACTGACAGTCTGTCAGTCCATCAAAACCTGTTACATAACCACATCTTTCATCCGTCTTACTCAACTTATTCTGTTCTTTATGCAGCTTCACTCCTGCATGTGTGTGTGATTGTGAAAAAATCTTCCCTCCGTCTTTAATCCATCTTACTAAACCTCCAGATGTCCAGAAGGCTGAACGTGACTGCATCGAACTGAGGGAAAACATGTAGTATTCTCATAGACACCAAAACGCTACAGTACACACCTTAATATTTCACAACAAAACAATTACAGGTAGGATCATGCAACTTTGCCTCAATAATTACCCTCGGGGGTTGTGATTTCTCATAAAGCTATCTGGTTTGGGCTATGGGTAACCATCAACCACTCCACCGCAACACCAAACAATTAACAGGCCCTCCAACAGTTTCCTTCTTTCTAAAAGCTTCATCTGAGATCAACTGAAACCATAGTGTCATACTGTCAGAAGTACCAATCTCAATTGTTTTGTTCTCAAAAAAATCAGGCCGCTCTATGAGCGCGGTGTAAAGTTAGTTAGGTTGAGATGTCACTGGATATATTAGGGACCGTCTGCAAATTTACCTCTCAGTACAAAACGAAGTCCAATAATTGATACAAATTATGTTTACAACGCCATAGTAAATGCCTTGTGGGCAAACTGACAGGAAATATTTAACCAATATGTCGCCATAGACAATATCTCCCTTACTCTACACAACTATTTTCTTTTAAAAATTACTATAATTTACCAAAAGTTTTTTTTTTTTAATGTTCCAAAGGTTGAAGTACATTTGTAGTTACAAGACTGACTTACTAAAGGTGGGATTTTGCCAATATCTCCCTTACTGTAAGTACAGTACATAATTATTCTTAGAAAAAAATTACTGTAATTCACCAAAAGTGTTTTTTTATGTTCCAAAGGCTGTAGTACGTTTGTAGTTACAAGAATGACTTACTACAGGTGAATTAATTTTTTACAATATCCCCCTTACTGTACATAGTGCAATTATTTTTCGGAAACAAATACTTGAAATTCACCAAAAGGATTTTTTTATGTTCCAAAGGTTGTAGTACATCACTAGTGGCCAGACTGACTTAATGCAGCTGAAATTTTGCCAATATCTCCCTTACTATACGTACAGTACATAATTATTCTTAGAAACCAATTACTGTATTCACAATAAGGGTTTTTTTATGTTCCAAAGGCTGTAGTACATTCCTAGTGACCAGACTGAATTACTACACATGATTTGCCAATATCTCCCTTACTGTATGTACAGTACACCTTTTTTATGAAAAATTACTGTAATTCACCAAAAGGTTTTTTTTTATGTTCCAAATGTTGGACTTTCCCCTGTAGTAAGTCAGTTTGGCCACTAGTGATGTACTACAACATTTGGAACATGGAAAAAATCCTTATGTTGAATTACATTAATTGTTTTTTAAGAATAATTATGTACTATGTACATTAAGGGAGAATTGGCAACTGGTACTTGTAGTAAATCAATATTGTAATACAACCGTACTACAGCCTTGGAACATAAAAAAACCATTTGGAGAATTAAAGTAATTTTTTTCATAAAATTATTTGTGTACTGTACATACAGTAAGGAAGATATTGGCAAATTTTCAACTGTAGTGAGTCAGTCTCATAACTAAAAATGTACTACAGCCTTTGGAACATGAAAAAAACCTTTTTGGTGAATTACAGTAATTGTTTCTAAGAATAATTAAGTACTATATGTACAGTAAGACAGATATTGGCAACATCTCACCTGTAGTAAGTCAGTCTTGTAACTACAAACGTACTACAGCCTTTGTAACATGAAAAAACCTTTTTAGGTGAATTTTAGTACTGTTTTCTAAGAATAACTATGTACTGTATGTACAGTAAGAGACATATAAAATGACATGTGTAATAAGTCAGTCTTGTATCTAGGAATGTACCACAACCTTTGGAGTGTGGGGAAAAAATTGGTAAATTGCTATAATTGTCCAAATATTTGTGTACTGTACATACAGTAAAGGAAGTAAGATGGTAAAATTCACCACCCCCCCCCCCCCCCGCCCCCCCCCCCCCCCACCCCCCCCCTCCCCCCCCCCCCCCCCTCCTATAGTAAGTTAGTATTGTAACTAGGAATGTACTATTGGAATTTTAGTACTTTTTTCTAAGAATAATTATGTACTGTATGTACAGTAAGTCAGTCAGTCTGGACACTAGTAATGTATGCAACAGTAATGAACAGCCGTTTGGGTACTTACAGTAGTTTTTTATGAACATAATTTTGTACTGTACTGCATATATGAAGGAAGGCATTGGCAAAATCCCACCTGTAGTAAATCACTATGAGTTATACACGCTTTACAGATTGGCAATGTTTTATTTTAAATGTTAAAAGTCACGTTAGTTAAAATACATTGGACGTTTTAAACCCAATCGGTGGAATTGTCAGACGGTCTCTTACGCATCAAGCGCTGGTTATAGCACGTCAAAGCTTTGTCCGGTTTAAATTTGCTGCTACAATACACTTGGGCGGTTTTTAAATAAGTTGCTGCATATTGTTAAAACTAATCGTGGTAGTGGTATCTTCGTAGGACTGTCGACTCTGTAGAACAGTGGCATGCGAAAGCGAATGTCTGGCGAATATCGAACCTAAAACTAACTTTACCAGTTTACATCTATGTACTGCATGACAGGATGTATGCCTTAGACAACATGTGCTTATTGCATTCTCTTAATTCTTTGAATAGTGAAAATATTAAGCTACAAATCAATAAAGTTTAACGGTCTTAGTATATTTATGAAAGTTGACCTAAAAAAGTTCCTTAGAATCACGTTCTAAAATCACAACACAACACATTCATTTTAAAAGGTATGTTATAATGTAGGTTTTGCATGTGCAGAAAAACCATTTCATACATTTCTTGGACAAATCAGAGGTGAAATGCTTTTGTGTTATTTAAAAGCACTGCATGTGTGCCGACATGCTGGTACCTTGTTTGGGTCTTCATAGAGCATGATGACTATCTGCGTCATGTAGTTCAGCTCGCTGACTATTTTGAGGTAGTCCATGGCTCTCTTCCACTGCTCATCTCTGGCCTCCTGAGGATACAGCCAAACAATCCCTTCAAGCAGAGCTCAGAACAGCAAAACAACAGCCAGGATATATCTATGTACTGTAAAAAGCTTTAGAAGAAGATATTAATCAGGGCATACATCACAGAGGGCTCCATAACGCAAGACAGACAGCAGCGAGTGAACGTGACTCTCACTGGTGAAGTAAAGTCTGGTCCGCACATGGCGTTCTGGAGACATGACTCCTCTGGAATACCTGCAGAATATATCAACCCAAAAAGCCTTTTGATTTCACCCAAAACCTGACATATTTACAATCAAATGCTAATTCATTTCAGGGGTCAAGACATACAGGGTTTTTTTTTTATGCAAGTATTATGCACCAAAAATAATGGTAATATCTGACCGTTTTCCACCCTGTCTTTGACCATATGAATGAAAGGCTTGGTTTTGGTGCTCTTTCTTTTTTAAGATTTCAAAGTTCGTCATACCAAAGCGACCGTGTCTCTTTTAGGAGACATAGATTAAACCAGTGTTTCCCAACCACTAGTGTGCCGTGGAAAATGATCAAAAACATCCTTATCTCTATTATATTTCGTTATTATTTTAAATCTGTGCTATTGGTCATTGTTATGTCGGTTTGTGGGTTTTACAATATTTTAACCAATGAAAAGCATTCAAAAGAGCTAGTGACTAAACCTCGTAATGCCATAGGATCCTCAAACTGTCAGTCAAACCTCTTAACTCCACCCACGCTCGACGGCCGAAGTTTGAAGGACAGCGGCTACTTCTCACACGCAAGGGTAAATAAGAAAACTGGTTGGAATAAGTACAGCGTTTCCTTTACTCAAGATATACTGTCTATAAAGGCTTATGTTTTTGTGTGTTTAAAGAACAGAGAAGAGTCTAGTTACAGCCAATACACTTTTGTACATTTGAAATATCCTGTGCATAGTGGTTCGTCTGATTTATCGTGAGATTTTGGCCAAATGTATTCAACAAAAAGAGAAACTGAGGGCCCATATAGCTACAACAAACTTTATAACATAATGCGATTAACTGTGCGGTTAAATGCAACTGTTCTAATGATGGGCAAAACACAGATCTCCGTCATTCGGTCGTCAAAAACCTTGTTAACTCCATTTGAGATTGATTTTCATAAAATGTTAAGTGCAAGTGTCTGGTCATATATAAAGCCAAAATACCAACTCTGATGACGCAATGTTTAGGTATTGGGAAAAAAAACCTTTCCCCCTTTCTATCTTTTTTTTTTTTTTTTAAGTGCTTAGTGGTGTGCCGTGGGATTTTTTTTTACATATCAAAACTGTGCCGTGGCAGAAAAAAGGTTGGGAAACACTGGATTAAACTGCTTGATTACTTTTACGAGATCTTTATAAACTTTTTAAAGCTTGCCTGGACATGGATGGAGAATATATTTAAAAAAATCGTATAAGTTTTAAATTACATTAGGGTGTGTAATCGATTATACATTTTCATGTTTAGGTAAACTAATCCTTTAGTAGCAGTATATACTTATTTAATGCCATGTCAGCATCTTACGCTATTTTCATGGCAAAAACAATAAAAAAAAAAATACAAGTATAACAAATACAATAAAAACCGGCAAACAAACAAACAAACAAGTTCTATTACACAAGATTTTTTACATTAACATACGATAAAAATTCTAAAACTTTTTCTGGCAAAATTATACTAAACTCTTTAAGTGAGTTCACTTCATAAGAGTTTTCTACATACATTAAAAGCTGGACAGTCCAATAAAATATGTTTGACAGAAAGGGGAATCTTGCAGAACATGCCGTTTTTAACAAAGCACAATGAATGTTATAAGATCAAGGAAAGTTTTATTCCTCGCGTCATGTTCTTTCAGTTCTTGAACTGTGTATTGGCTAGTTTTTATATTGTCTATAAGCGATATCTTTTATGAGTGTTATTTAGTCCAGCTCAAGCACTGAAACAGATGACGTCTTACACTGGGTGCAGTTTGTTAACGGTGTCATCGTCTTGTGTCCTCTGCAGATCAGAGCGGATCTTGCGGATTAGAGGTGTACAGTAACCTTTGGCTATGTCCAGTTTCTCAGCTTGAGAAATACCATATTCCTGACAAGAGCAGATAAGGACAATTACCAAAAAACAGTTTCAGATTATAAACAAATTGTACCACGTCAATTTATACCAGCTCTCGTAGTTTATTTAATTGATATTTGACCACATGGAGGAATTAAAAACTAAAATAAAAACGGTCACCTGTGGGATGACAATGTCAGCCAGTGCTTTGGACAGCCGGTAAATTTCCATAGTGTTGTCCAGCTTTAATAAGCTGTTGTGCTGCACGTCATATTTGATGCAGTCATAGATATCAGGGATCTTGCTGATGTTGTATCGGCCGTTCTTCATCTTGAAATCCTTCTCGAGTTTAGACCACCGACGCAGCATCAGCTCAAGAGTCTCACTGTGGTACAACTGGATATCTGTAACACAAAAACAAAAAAATGTGCCACATGATGTTAGCATAAGACTCGGTGACTAATACTTGAATTGCATTTTCATGTCAATAAAATAGCTGCACTTTCAAAGGCTTCTTTATATGCAGGATTAAAATGTATTTTTAATAAAGCATGCACAGTTATTAACGTCATGTCTACCTGCTGATTTGGGGTCTTCCATTCTCTGGCGGATCTGCAGCGTCAGGTTCTGGATGAGGGAGTACACCTTATCACACGTCTTCACAGGGTTTTTAATCATCTGCATGGACTTCACCAGAGACGTGCCGGAGGTGGGCGCCAGCTAGTCCAAAAATAAAACATCAGCACTCACAGCAAGAGGAAAAATTCAGATAAAATGGGTGGATGGCTTTGAGAGGTAAATTCACAGTTACATTCATTTTTATGAATTCAGTGGTCTAATGAGAAATACTTTTAAAAATGCAGTGATGAACAACATAGCGACCAATTCTATAAACAATGTTCTGCAAAAAGTACCTGCAGTCTTTAGTCTATCTGGCAATCTTAAATCTGATTGTACCTTCTCGTAGTCTTCAGGCGTGAAGTCTCGTTCCTTCTGCAGAATGTCATGAAGTCGTGCTTTGACTTTCTGCTGGCAGCTGCTTAAGGAGTCACTGTCACTGTCCAGCAGCCCATTCATATTCGCACTCTTTACCATCTGCACCAGGATGGGCGTCAGCTCACCCTCTAATGCCAGCAGGCCCTGAGACAGCAGACATACTCTTACTCCGACTCAAGCATCCAGTCGTGCATATGAGAAATTAGCATATTATAAATAATATAAAAAGAAAAAATGTTACTACCCGGGGACCACAAACAGTCATAAATGGTTAATGTTGTGAAATGGAACATCTTTGCTAAGCTGAATAAATAACTTTCCATTAATGTACAGTGCGCATCTCAATAAATTAGAATTTTGTGGAAAAGTTCATTTATTTCAGTACTTCAGCTCAAATTGTGAAACTTGTGTATTAAATAATTTCAATGCACACAGACTGAAGTAGTTTTTTTGGTTCTTTTAATTGTGATGATTTGGCTCACATTTCACAAAAACCGACCAATTCACTATCTCAACAAATTAAAAATACTTCATAAGACATTTAATAAAAAAACATTTTTAGTGAATTGTTGGCCCTTCTGGAAAGTATGTTCATTTACTGTATGTACTCAATACTTGGTAGGGGCTTTTTTTGCTTTAATTACTGCCTCAATTTGGCGTTGCATGGAGGTGATCAGTTTGTTGCACTGCTGAGGTGGTATGGAAGCCCCAGGTTTCTTTGACAGTGGCCTTCAACTAATCTGCATTTTTTGGTCTCTTGTTTCTCATCTTCCTCTTGACAATATTCTATGGCAGGTTTCCTCAAATCTTACCCTGGAGGTCCTATGCGCTTCAGAGTTTAGCTCCAACCTGATCAAACTCAGCTACCTGTGATTTTCTAGTGATCCTGAAGACATTGATTAGCATGCTCAGGTGTGTTTGATTAGGGTTAGAGCTAAACTCTGCAGGAAAGTGGATCTCGTGGGCCAGATTTGAGGATCCCTGCTCTATGGGGTTTAGGTCTGGTGAGTTTGCAGGCCAATCAAGCACAGTAACACCATGGTCATTTAACCAACTTTTTTTGCTTTTGGCAGTGTGGGCAGGTGCCAGGTCCTGCTGTAAAATGAAATCAGCATCTCCATAAAGATTGTCAGCAGAAGGAAGCATGAAGTGCACTAAAATTTCCTGGTAGATGGCTAAAACAGCGTTGACTGTGACTTCAGAAAACCGAGTGGTCCAAAGTCCCCCTTTCAGATGAAAGTAAATTTTGCATTTATTTGGAAATTAAGGTCCCAGAGTCTGGAGGAAGAGTGGAGAGGCACAGAAACCATGTTGCTTGAAGTCCAGTGTGAAGTTTCCACAGTCAGTGATGATTTGGGCTGCCATGTCATCTGCTGGTGTTGGTCCACTGTGTTTTCTGAAGTCCCCAGTCAACGCAGCCATCTACCAGGAAATTTGAGAGCACTTCATGCTTCCTTCTGCTGAAAAGCTTTATGCAGATGCTGATTTCATTTTCCAGCAGGAATTGGCACCTGCCCACACTGCCAAAAAGCACCAAAAGTTGGTTAAATGGCCGTGGTGTTGGTGTGCTTGATTGGCCAGTAAACTCACCAGACCTGAAACCCATAGATAATCTATGGGGAATTGTCAAGAGGAAGATGAGACACAAAAGACCAAAAAATGCAGATGAGCTGAAAACCACTGTCAAAGAAACCTGGGCTTCCAAACCACCTCAGCAGTGCCACAAACTGATCACCCTCCATGCTACGCCGAATTGAGGCAGTTATTAAAGCAAAATGAGCCCCTACCAAGTATGGAGTACATGTACAGTAAATTAACTACTTTCCAGAAGGCCAACAATTCACTAAAAATGTTTTTTTTTTTTATTGGTCTTAAGAAGTATTCTAATTTTTTGAGATATTGGAAGTTCGTGTGGTTTTTTGTGAATCTGCCTGCTGCCAAAATCATCATCAACTAAAGACCAACGACTTAAACTACTTCGCTTCTGTGCATCTTTCACTTGAATGTATTTACATACATGAGGTCTCTTCTCCATTTTACCTCGAGCTTTGAAATTGACATGAAATAAAGCGAACTCGTGCGTCTGGCACTTTCAAGGGGGATCGTGGTCGGAGTTCCCCTGTATGGTTTGGTCATAGGATCAGGACAATATTTTGAGATACCTATTTTAAAGTCTGTAAATCATTGTACGGCGAGCGTCTAAAAAAAAAACTCAATCTAGGAGAAATCACTTTAAAGTTGGCCACATGACGGGCCGTACGTCAGCTTTTCGCATATTACTAATCAAAAATTAGTCTTTCGATATCATTTAACAGAGGGAATTTACAAAATATCTCATGGACATGATCTTACTTAATATTCCTATGATTTTTGCCGAATACAAAAAAATCTTATAAGTGTTTGACCCGCCCATAAAAATGGTAGGGGCGCCTGGTCCTTATCGTTTCGACAAAGCAGATCCCTCATGCGTCGATCTTATACCTCTGGCTCTTTTGTTTGCTCTTTGTCCACTAGCGGTACCCCATCATGAGTGGGTCCCTGCAGCACAAAAGCGTGGTACGTCGCTGGGGTATATCTTGGTTGCAACCATAGCCAACAATACTTTTTTATGGGGATCAAATTATATCTCTATAAATGAGAGATTTATGATATAATATTCACCATAATATATACTATCTATACTTTTACTTTAATACTATATAATATACAGTAAGGGACAATAATATGACACTAATAATATTACTAGTATTATAAATACATAATTTAAACTAGGCGTCCAAAATAAACAGTTAAAGCCTCTTCCAATTTTAAAAAAAAAAAACGATGAATTGTAAATAGTTAAAACGGTGTAATTGCTTTAACTACACACTTCAAATTTTTAATTCTGCCCCTCCGCTCTCTCCAAACACCTCCCCCATTAGACAATTTTTTTCATTAATAAACTTAGGACACATACCTAGATACAACATTTCTTTAGATCCTTACACCCTTGCTAGACTACTTGTAGAATATGCAAGGTTTGGAAGAGACCTATGTATGCTTGTTAAGCTCGCTCTCTATCCGTTCCCCAGAGATCTCTACTTGAGATCGTTTCATAATTGTCAATTTGCAGCATGGCCGCTTTGACGTTGCTCTACACTGCCTTCTGCCGTTGCGAACTGTCAATCAGAACATGCAACTTTAACCCTTTTCGCTACTTGACCCATCTCTCTGGAATACACTCTCTACACCATCGTCTCTTCAGTAGATTCGGTATTTTATTGCGTGTTATCTGAACTTCATCATAAACTGTAACTTCACTGTACTGCCCTCCTAATTGCTGCATCTTTGTCTTTCTTTAGATAGGGACCTTGTAATGTGGAGTGCGAAGTGTTCTCACTACTTCGTTGAGGACTCCATCTTGACAGTTGGCATCACTAGAATCGGTTTACTTTCTTTTCCCCTAAGCTTGCTTTGAAATTGTAAAAGCATTAAAAAAATGGGGTTGATACACCACTTACCACTGTAGTTTAAAGTAAATTTTACTTTGGACTACCACTTTTATCTTCTTATAATGTACACTCCTATGGATAAAATTAAGTGTCGCTGGTCGTAACGGCTACTTAAGCACAACGCCTGCAGCCTGTCCTTCGAACGCGGCCTTCTCAGACGGCGTACTATCTTCCCCAGGTCCTGCCTGTATTTGCTTGCCGTGCAGACAGGAGAGGCCATCAGCCGGATAAACCAGCGTCCTCGCGCTTGAGAAGCCTAGCGGTATTCTCTTCGGCACTCTACTACCAAAGACAAGCAGTCATCCCTTACTGCTCGACCACACAAAATACAATATGCTGAAACATTGTATATGTTGAAAATTACTAATCCTTCAGGCCATACGTCCTAATTCTATCTACAATACATTTCCTACATATCTTTATGTACTTATAAATACCCTGCAATTGTAATTTTGGGCATACGTAAATTGGACAACTAATTTTTGTTCTGATCGCATCTTTGCGAATCGATGCTCAGAAGTAGGCTGAAATCCACTAAACGCGGACAAGTATATTTTTTTGTTTCTACAGTGAACTATGCAATAACTTCCTATACACTTTTAAAACTTGCATTGACAAGACAGTATGTACAAAGAGCAAACAATCCTCCATCAATAGTTGACTCTTAAACAACTTTTAGGTTAATATTACGAACTGTGCATTGTGCGCAAGTAGTCCTTCACTCCTTATTGTTAAAATCATTAGTCTCAAGCGTTATGTCAGAAATATATTAACTAGATTTGAACATAATACCTTAGTATGAAATAAACTTATTTTAATATACGACTGTTTCATTTTTCCTAGGGCATGACATGTTCTAAGACCAATTCTTGGCAGCACCTCGATTTGACATTGGACCCACCTTAAGTACCCCTTTTCGCGCCTACACGCGGCGGGCTAATCTCCCACGGGGGGGGGGCGCCGGCCGAAGCCTCTTCAGCCTGTACCCGGCTTTGCGGGTGATGCTCTGTGCCGTGTGTGACCCCCCTGCGATGCCTTCCCCCCCAGACCGAAAGGACGCCGATCTCCCCTCCGCACGTCTTAGGACAAACACACACACACACATCATATCGAATACATTCAGCCTGCGGTGATGCACAGCCATGACAATTCATTAACCATCTGAATTTTCACATACCAAAAAAACAAAAAGAGCAAGCTTTTACTCAAACTTTTAAAAGCTCTCCCCTCCTGGTCCCCCTTATTCATGCCCATTCTTTTACTCTTTTCTTCCCTACCTTTTCCAAATCGGAGGTGTGAATGAGCTTAAATAGGACGAGGGGTGGCTTTTGTGACCCTTTAAGTGAGTGGGTTTTGCAAGAAAATTCTGCAATGTGGATTAGACTTTAGAATTTTGTTTGCACAACACTGCACTAAAATACTTTTACTGTACTTTATTATCCACATTGTGGAAAATTGCCTCTGGCTTCACAGTACATCACCAACATATAAAAAACACATAAGAAAAACATGCAAGATACAAACAAAAAAAAAGTCACTGCTTTGCGTAATTCTTATCGTTTCTAATGTTTTTAATAAATGTAACTGATCTTCCCTTAAAACACGTTGTTTACATAACCATTAACAACCAGAAGGCCAAAGAACAGCATAAAAATCAATCATAACAGCCAAAAAGCTACATGCATGACATCTTCTTCCCTCCTCGTCACCTGATTGTTTTTAGGGCCAGCCCTTGGCAGATTGGTTAACGAACCTGCGATTAAGTGCCAGAGACTGGCCGTGACTGAACAACAAAATGATATGTTAGAAATAGAGAAATAGCTGAATTTTGAATATAACTGGCCAAGCTGGATATGATCAAAGGGCTATTAATTCTGGAATGGATAGCATTACATTTACATTATTTTAAACGAGTCTAACCCTGGTTAAACCCTGTATTAATGGTCATGTTTAGTCCCTATTTAGTGTGTATTTTTTGACATTTCACTCTCATGACAGTAAAATAGGGCAATTCTCAGTCCATATACTGCGTATTTCCGCTCTCATCCTTAGAAAAATATGGTTAACACCCGATCACTCGCATTACACAAAAAATACGCTGCACCAGTGAAACCGGTATAATTTTGAAAAATATTGTGATATACATTTTTGGTCATACCGCCCAGCACTAATAACGGTCTGAATAAGACCACGCTTGAATGCTGCTCCCTGAACAAGAGACCTCCTTACTGAAGTGAAAGTGTTGACTGGTGTCACTATCTCGCGAACGCGCCAGCGGATCTCCACCAAATTTGGGGGATCCGTTCAGCTCGAGGAGCCCTCTCGAACGCCACCCTCCGCGTGTCGGTAGCCCCCCCGGGATCGCTTGATCGGTCGGCGCCGGACCACGAAATTAACCACCCGTAACTCCCGAACCCTATCGGCTATCGACGCAGGGAAGGTCTCATTCGGAAGTAGGCCTCTAGACGTACACTCGATTCGTGTTCGAGAGGGTTCCTCGAGCTGAAGGGAGCCCCCGAATTTGGTGCGGATTCGCGCGCCGTTATGGAGATATGGCCGTTCAAAGTTTCAATGGTTTTCCAGACTTAAGCTTTAAAGCGTTTCATCCAGGTCGCCAGTAGCAAACAATAGAGCGTGCATGGAGCGTGCTCTGCTGGACAAACTAAGTAATTACACCATTTCAAGCATTTTATCTGCGTTATATGTTCTGTAAAAAAAAAATTCATATCTGCGGCATATTCGCCGATACCGATATATTGGCGATAGGCTCATATCGGCCGATAATATTGGCAAAACAATATATCGGTCGGGCTCTACCAAATACACAAAATAATGTTATTTTTAGCAACATCATATGACCCCCTTTAAACATGTCTGTAAAGATTGTATTACTGCAATGTTGAAAAAGCATTTTCAGTGACAATGTTTGGATTTGAAATCGAAATAATGGATAAATGTTGTGTTTGTAGTAAACAGTCACGGATCAGTTGCTGACTCCTGTGTGAAAGCACAATGAGAGACCGTACTGCTTCCCCTCTCACAAGGGTCACCTTAGGGCACCAGCCCTAAGTTCATGGTTACCAAGTTTTAATTCTAATTACTAAACTTCTATTATTAAATACTTTATTATCATATTATAATGCTTGACTGACTGATTTTAAGAGTGTACTTTCAGATATTTAAAAGCTGTACCATTTTACAAACATTATATGTTTGTAAAATGGCATAACTTTATATATATATATTAGTATTTCAGTCTGGTGAGTAAACAAAAATATATACTAGCCAATTGCGATTCAATGCCAAGGTCTGTTGAGGGTTGAATGTATAAAAACAGTTCGTGCTGCACTGTATTTGTTTTGTCCTATCGTATCTATCATATGTTGTTGTCTTATTAAAAAATATGCTATACATTTTAAATAAATGTATTTTAATTTTATAGTGTATACTTATATATAAATACATTCATGTATGTTTTTAATGAATGGATTTTATAATGATACAAATAGCAATGTGTAACATTTTTACCATATTTAGTGCAACACTTTTTATTTGTTCCACACAAAATATTGTTTTTTCATTAAATGTTTGGTTTTCTAAAATTATTGTGCACTGATTTTGTCATAGATTATAAATATACATAGGCCTGTATTTTTTCATATTTGTTTATTTTATTTTCCTTTATATGAAGTAGTCTGTATCTAGTAGATCGTGAAAGAATGATTATCAGTTCCACAAACAGAGATATATATCATATATATCATTTCCACCACACCATGCATAAAATTCCTACATTATTTAATGAGGGTGGGGGGGGAGAACTTCACTTTCTTTCACACCCTAGGTACCATAACCCCTCCGCCACCATGGGTCACTCGATCCACAATGTTGACATCAGTGAACCGCTCACCCACACGACGCCATACCCGCTGTCTGCCATCTGCCCTGTACAGTGCAAACCGGGATTCATTGCCGTGAATGGAACACCTCTCCAAAGTGCCAGACGCCATTGAATGTGAGCATTTGCCCACTCAGGTCGGTTACGACGACGAACTGCAGTCAGGTCGATGAGCTTCCCTGAGACGATTTCTGACAGTTTGTGCAGAAATTCTTTGGTTTTGCAAACCGATTGTTGCAGCAGCTGTTTGGGTGGTTGGTCTCAGACGATCTTGGAGGTGAAGTTGATGGATGTGGAGGTCCTTGGCTGGTGTGGTTACACGTGGTCTTCGGTTGTGAGGCCGGTTGGATGTACTCCAAATTCTCTGAAACGCCTTTGGAGACGGCTTATGGTAGAGAAATTAACATTCAATTCACGGGCAACAGCTCTGGTGGACATTCCTGCAGTCAGCATGCCAATTGCACGCTCCCTCAAAACTTGATAAAACTGCACATTTTAGAGTGGCCTTTTATTGTTGCCAGCCTAAGGCACACCTGTGCAATAATCATGCTGTCTAATCAGCATCTTGATATGACACACCTTTGAGGTGGATGGATTATCTCGGCAAAGGAGTGCTCACTAACACAGATTTAGACAGATTTGTGAAATATATTTGAGAGAAATAGGCCTTTTGTGTACATAAGTCTTAGATCTTTGAGTTCAGCTCATGAAAAAGGGGGGCAAAAAAAAAAGTGTTGCGTTTATAATTTTGTTCAGTGTAAAGTCGTTTAGGGTCATTCACGTGTCAGGTTTTTTTCTAGGATTACCTTGTGTTTCGCTGCATTCATTCAGCCCATTCTCACTTTCAAGGCGTCAAAAACTTTCTTGAAAAATCAAACTTTATGTGAGGAACTGAGTGAAAACTGAGTTTTAATCACTGAGAAACTTGTTTTCAGTATTTGGTCCAATATTAGTAATTTCCTTTCCTTTTTTTAATTTTACTTCTGTTTTTAATGTGCATAATACAGTTTGTGAACATTATAAAAGAAAGTTTTTTCTGAGAAATATCGATCTGTGTATAAAAACACATGAAGCTAAAAGCATGTTTCCTAATAATATCACCTAATGGCAGCATGTACAAGGAGAACATCAAAGGACCCAAGACTGAGCCTTGTGGAACACCATATTTTACAATTGTTAGGTCAGACAGCTATACTGAAAGTGAAAATACTGTACTATCTCCATGGTCTCTTCCTGTGTGTAGACTAATAATAGATAAATGGAGGGGTTGGTGTTGCAGTCAACTGATGGAGTCTAAATGGCTCATGGTTACATTCCCAAAATCCACATGATGATTACTCACTACTTTAAGCTTGATTGAAAAGCATGCCTCATAAGCACACATTAATTCACACAAGCTTTAAACTGTAAGTCAGATTTAATTGGAACGTTTCAATAATCTGTAACATAGCTAATATTTGGCAAGAAAAATCGGAATGTAATAAAGTACAAATACAAAAATTCCTGGGATCTGTGGTGTTTAATTCTGAAAGGTGATTTTGAAAGGGCTCTTTGTGCTTTGCAAAGATTCCAGCGCTCAGCTAATCAAATGGATTAGAGGGGCTCTGAAAGCCCTCCAATTCAAAACAACCATCCATGCAAAATAAACAGCCTTCCACCATCTAGTGTTGTGTGTGTGTTTGGTGAGTGGACTCATACTGAAAAGCTGAGTTTTTTTTTAAATTATTTGACAAAAAGAAGAAAATCTTCAGTAGTGATGAATGCAACATTTTATTTTTATAAGTGACGTAAGTGATGTAAGTAATTCAGCCTATTTAGTTGAAAATTTTGAGTTTTATTTGATCATAATTTAAATCATAACTTAATTAATCTACTCAAACTGAACTTTTCAGAGTAGACTCTTTTCTTTACCCGAGTTAAATGTATGGGTGATATTAAAATATGGCCACTTGTGGACTATGTGGATGTTAAATTTGTAAAATTTAGGGTATGTTTACATGACAATAATGAACTATCTGTTTACATACAGACAGCAATGCTATCAAAATGATACAAGTTAACACGGCTCTGTGAAATTTGTTTTTGCAGTTTACACGTAGATGATACGTTTTCATTTTCACAAACTAACACTTTGAAACCCTTTTCCAAAAGTTTTCATGACCCCAAAGTCATTGTTGAGTAAATGGACAGCCAAAACACAAAAATGTCTCCCTTTTTAGTTGAAATGGTGCTGTGTTGTGTGATTTTTCTTTGTTTTGTCACATCTCATTTTTCTTAAGTATGCTTTTCACTGGCATTTGGTAGCCATGTACAATGTTTGCCAAATTGTTGGTCAAATCAACTCTGTTGGTTGGTCAAGCTCTTTGTTTAGATCATAATAGTTTTACAAATGTATAAATAAATGTCTTAACTGTACATTTTACAATTAAACTAAGAAAAATTAATTACGAAAGCATGAAAAAAGTTTACAAGAATAATGCTTCATTGTGACCTTCATATAAGTTTGTATGAATATATGTAGTGCTTATATTGTACAACCAAATCACTTATTAGGGTTTTCTCTACATACATACATATACGTCACAACAATTTCAATAATATGCACGTAATAGTGAGTTCTTTCCAACAAAATACCCTATTGTAGATATAACATCAGTCAGCCTTCCTAAAGTGATGGAGAACAAATCTGTCCCAGCAGGATAAGGCACTATCTTTACTGATGCAGGAGTGAAGGGGGCTTTCTTTGGTGTGACTGGAAAGTAGTTCTTGTGTAACAGAGCTCTTAACAGTTTCCTCTACAAAGGGATCTTTCCATACGACTGTCTAGAATTTCTTTTTCTGACTTTTAAGGGGTCAAAGTGTCTACTGTATCTTTGTTTCTCATTCCTGCAATATTTTCAGATCAAACACGCACATTTACACACACATAATAAGTCATTCATTGCGTGAGTGTTTATAAACATATTTGTCATATTTGTAATGGAGACAGTCTCAGTTGCTGGTATTGTTTCAAAACAGCCTTTCATACTGTGTATAGTACATAAGTGTGCAAATGGCTTAGTATGTGGTGAGCAGAGCATGTTATGACAATGTCCAGGACAGACATGTGATATAGTCCAGGCATGATCACCGCACTGGGCCCATGTGGCTATCACTCACAGACTGGCTCAACAGTTCAACAGAAACCATAGTTGTGGGGTGTTTATGTTCATCCAGTGGTGTCAAACTTTGCTTCACGGACCACATTCACACCCAGATTTCTGTGGTCAGTGGCGGTCGTTCACAACAGTGCTTCCCAGGAGATCCCACCACACCATCAGTAATGACAGCAAATGCAAAACAGTCATCTCTCAAGTGTTAAAGCGGCTCACTCGCAGAAAAAAAAGGTTCAAAAGCTGTCAATGGGCGGTATCTTTTCAAAAGGTACACCTTTGTACCAAATGTCCGGGTTTGGTACCTTAAACTACTACGTTGTACCTAAGTGCAGGATATTAATACCCAAAAGTACAAAAGTGACCCTTTGAAAAGTCCGCCCCAGGACAGCTTCTGTACTTATTTTTTTTGAGAGGCATATTGTTACGGAAGGAGACTCATGTCACACATAGGGGTTAGAAGATACATTATTTTATTTCCAGCAGTGAAGCAGAGTGTAACGTTCATGGGAGTATAAAGCTCGTTCGGCAAGTCCTTTTGGGAGATGGAGGAAGATAACTCCCGTATGGGATTCCCATGAGATCGTGTTGAAGGGAGACAGAGTATAGCACACATCGCAGACGATTATGTACGGGGTATCACAGTATCAGGAGCTGGAGGAACACTGTAGGAAACACTGGATGTAGTACAACTGGTAGGTATCTGTCAGTGCCTCTTAACGGATATCATATATAGAGAGATTCCCACTTTGTTGGAACAGATCGTACACTTGAGTGGTGTGAGGTTTGTGCTTATGAATGGGAATCTTAGGGGGGATTGTTATCCGTACAGTGCGTGTGATCAAACCAGGTGATGGTGTTTGTTGTGATTGGGTGGTGGCTGAGCCTGGCCGATCTGTGACAAATATTCTTAAGGTTTGGTCACATTTGTAAAATTTCAGTGAAATTTTTGGTGAAACTAGCCACGTTTACACAGACACTTTTTGTTTGAATTGGAATTAAATCATTTCGACTGATGAATTTGAGCATAGTGTTAACAAGAATGCTAAATAAAGTGATCGGATTGTGTGTTTATATGTCACAAGCTTCAAATAGGAATTAATTTTGACCAGTTCACACTGCATGAATATACAGAGGCTCCCAACTATCTTTCTTTTCTTGTTTTAAAGCAACTTAATATTTAGTATACTTAATAATTTTTGGGTCCTAATAGGAGACACAGCATACATGCCTTGGCAATGATGTATATTAATAAGCAGCAAAATATCCATTTCCCACACCCAATCAATCGCCGATGAGGCGTTGACAATCACGTGTGGGCACTTTTTACCCTGCAGCACTTCTCAATATACTGGAAAAGACTTTTTATTGACAGGAAAAAGTTCTTAATTTCACAACAACAACATCCGCTCGTTCCGGGTGTCATGTGTCGTTATAACCGCCTTTCTTCTATGTCATTGCACATGCGCAAACTTTCCATTTTCCGTTTTCATCTATCAAAACTCCTATGCCATGTCCTATCGACTGGATTAGAGAAGGTTTATCCCATGCCTCTCAACCGGATTGAAATTTCAGTCGGTTTGGGCATTTTTATTCTGATTGAGGTGTTTACATGGAACATTTTCATTCAGATTGGTCTTTTAAACTGATTGTAATCGGAGTACATTGCTCCATGTTAATGCACCTACTGATGATGCAATCAAAAGTCCACATGGTGTTTCTGGAATTGAAGAAAGCGTTTGACCAGATCCCCTATGAACTGATCTGGAGCTCTCTTCGACTGCATTAGGTCCCTGAGGCCTATGTCTGATGGACCCAGCATCTCTACCAGGATGCTTCCAGAGTAGTCCGCTACCCTGCGGGAATCCGGCCAGCTTTCAGCATTAGTGTTGGAGTTCACCAAGGATTGATCCTCTCACCCTTTCTATTCATCCTATGCATGGACACGGTAATGGCGGACATCCAATCGCCACAGCCGTGGAAACTCCTGTACGCTGACAACATCCTACTCGCCAATGAAGAGCGCCAGATCCTCAATGACCAAGTGCAACAGCGGAAAGATGGGCTGAATGAGAAAGGTCTGCAGCTCAACCTCAGGAAGACTGAGCATGTGGAATGTGGCCCACAAACCATATTATCATCATAGATGGTCAAGACCTGAAGAAAGTGGACTGCTTCAGATACCTTGGCAGACGGCGACAGCCTCTTAGATGCATGTGCATGTCAAAATGCCGCCAAGTCACGTGAGCCCTATGCAATCAACGAGGCACCCCATCCATCTCAAGGCGAAGATTTGCAAAACTGGAAGAAGTGGAAAGAGATGTACTGAATGGTAGACCCTGCGACAGTGCGGGACAAACGCTAAGAAAAGACGATTGATGACACTGCTGTTAGAACCCAAAATACAATGCGAAAAGAAATGTGGGGCAGAGTTAGGAGGAATTTAATTCAGTTTCAAATAAATTTAGGAATCAATTTCAGGAAAAAAGGCCATTGTCTATTGCCAGTACTGTAGTGAAATATAAAGCCCAGCTCATACAGAAGTCACTTTCAAACCATGGTACTTTTGGGTCCGAATGGCAGAGATGTTTGCACCATCGAGTATGAGTATTGCTGTAATTACTAGTGGCAGCTGTAGCGAATCAGCTCATGGGGAAATATGAATAATTAATCATAACTAGTTATAAATAATTATAAATATTTAGATCCGCTGTAAACATTCATTTGACCTCTCAGTGTCAACTATCTGTTAATTCTAAGAACGTTAATTTCCTAGTTAAAGGAAATAACCTTCTTACTGTAAAATTCTATAAGTTTGTAACGTAAATCAGCATGATCAGTGACTCCGGTTATGTCAAACAATGAACAACTTCCGTGTTATCAAGTAAGTAACTTTATTACTATAAACACTTAACTTAGTCGCAACCAACTACATAACCTAAACTAGCCAACAACTACATAAACACTTAACTGGTCGAACATACACATAAACTTACACGGTCTAACTACACCACACACACCACGCACACACACACAGCATACAGTTGTTATAGGCAATGGTTGAGCTTAAGGCCGTAAAGAGGAGAGCAATAAAGGGATGAAGTTATGGCACCATTTGATATCAGCAGAGCTAACCGCCTGAAGGAACATCGCTTCTTATTTTCAAACACACCTTGTAAAAAGGTGCCAATGTATACCTAATGTAATCAATTACTAACTAAGTTTGATACTTGACTCTCACATCTTCACATACTCACCCAGAGCTCACATCTTCTCAAAACCTAACATAACCACTGACTCTGGGCGGGTCACATGGTGTGAGGCCTTTAAGGTCGGAGTAGATCCCCGCCTCTCAAGATGGGCTTGTCCAATGAGACAGGGCCGTATCCCAAGTGGGAGTTTTGAGATACTAGGGAGTTTTTATGACCCTTTGTGTGAAAGCATGGTAATTTGCATATGGACCTTGAATCGAAATTACTAAAGATTCTCAGGGCCCTAATATATATTGCCTATGTAACAACATATAATATACACTCTCGTTTAAATCATCAGAAGACAAATTCATAGATAATAAACATGGTAGGATTACATATAGATAAGATGACATGAAGTGTGGTTCTATCATAAGCCTGCATAACATAGTCGAAAATTCAAGACACATACCAATGCCTCCTGTCGGATTGTGTTTCTTCAAAGGAGGTTGTCCTATGAATTAATTAGTAGTTACCTGTGCATTGTGCCTCTGCTATTGACATCAGTGCTTTTCTCTGCTTGCATTCCTTTGGGCAATAAAACCAGTTATATCAGCATTGGTTGCCATGGAACCTGAGGCCTGTTCTGCCCTCCTGAGGTGTAACGCATTTCGGGGGAAGGGTCCCTATGTCCTCAGATGGCTTGGTACTGAGGGGTTTTACAGAGTATTTTGTTTAATATAGCTTAACAAAAAAATATCTGTTGTGTTGATTGGTCTCATACACTACACAGCTGTTTACCACTGTAACTTGGTAATAAAGATGGGGATGACACCAGTTTCACTGCACTTTTTATGTACACAACAGCGTTTGCGTTTTATGAGACAAGCAGCTGTGTGACCGGGAGCATGCAAAAGTAAAATTATATGTCATAAATATCTGTTGACTTCTGCAAGTTAGGACAATTTTGAACTGCTTCAGAGTTCACGTGAACAGACGCTGAGAAATCTCTCTGAAGATAAAAATGTTTTATGGCAACAATGTTCTTTATATGAAAACAGGACCTTTTGGCAGAAATGTTACACTGTTCAGTAAGACTCTCCAGTAGCAGCGTCTATTGTCACAGTGCTGAAGTTTTTTTTTTTATCATTGTTTTGTATATTAATTTAGAGACGGATTTATTAATTTATGAATTCTTATACCTACTGCATGAATTGTTTTGTGTTATTTATAGTATGTGTCATTGTAAATACATATCACTTATACTTATATAGGACAGTTTGCCCAAAAATGAAAATTCTTTCATCATTAATTCATCCTCATGTTGTTCCAAACCTATATGACTTCCTTTCTTCCATAGAACATAAACAAAAGATATCTTCAGAAATGTCTCAAATGTTTTTGTCCATACTATAGAAGTCAATGGTAATGAAAACCGTTTGGTTACCAAATTTTTCTAAATACTTTTTTTGTACTGCATAAAGAAAGTAAATTATGACAAATTTTTAACAGTTTTGGTGTGAACTAACACTTTACCCACGTTTAATCACATTAGCATATGGGTTGTTTATTAGTACTTATAAAGCACATATTCTGCATGACCATATTTTAGATCCCTTAATCCGACTCCACACCTAAACTTAACAACTACCTTATTAACTATTAACAAGCAACAAATTAGGAGTTTATTGATGCAAAAGGCGTAATGAATGTTTTTTTTTTTTAAGAATTCAAGAATTGGACCTTAAAATAAAGTTGGACCACTTTCTATCTTCTCAAGTGTGTTGATGCACAACTGAAAATATAAAATCACTCTAGCATTATCGAACAAACTGTGTTAAATGACTCAGACTACAGCAAAAGCTCTAGTCTGAAAGCATCTTTAGAGTTACTGAAGAGACAGCTGTTTAGTTTCCTATCCAAATATTTAGTCATTTTCAGGAATTACTTCAACTTGTCCACATAATCTTCCACTTCTTTGTATCATGAGCATAACTGAAAATAACATTCCTGACATTTTTACTGTACTGTAACTTTATTTTGCCTTTTGGATTGTGTACAGGTAAACAAATGTCACATCGAACTATTATTTTCTCTAACTTCCCTGAGTAAATCTATAGACTGAGCTGAACTTGTATGAACCATTTAAACCTACCGACAGTCATGGCAGTGTCTTTACTTCGCTGTTTTCGCATTGTGTGCTGCCCTCTGGCGCAGATCTCCAACTAATTGGCTCACTCTTTAGAGAGGGGGAGAGATATGAGGGTCTTTAATCTGGAAAATGCATCTCATCCCCACCCCATACTACCATCTGGTTTTAATGAGTGCGGCAGAAGCCGATCCAGAATCCCAGTGAATGGAGTTGGCGTCTCTGGACCTGGGCTTATTCCATTGGGCCTCTCTGATGGCATTCTGCTTTCCACTAAGAATAAAACTCCTTCATAAGTCCTCCACTCCTGCTATAACCTCTGCATGTCCCAATGTGCACACAGAAATGTTAATTGCAAAGGGTGAAGAGTGTAGCGATGACGTATGTGTGGACAGGCAGTGCTCATGTGGTCCACAGTTGATGCTCTGACTGCGCTCGCACTAATAAAGAGATTCACACACTCAAATACAGTTAATCATACTGACACGCATGTGCTTTCTGCAGTACATGCAGTATTATATGTGGTACAGTTCCTCCTGCTCTAGAGCTTTACGACTTCAAAACATGTACAGCATGCTGCTTTACTGCAGACACACAATTTAGTAAGTCACTATTAAACCAAACTGCCATTTAATTAAACAATTACACTCATTCAACTTTCTCAGCGATGTTGTAAGTGTGGATTTTTTTTTTTTACTTTGTCATCACCTTTACATTTACATGTTCATTTACATTTAGTCATTTAGCAGAAACTTTTATCTAAGGACTTACAAATTACTGCTATACTGAATGCATGATATAGCATAATATAATTTACTAGCATATCCATATTTATTAGTACTTCAGCCCATTTTAATGCTTTCTGCATGACCTACAGTACCATACACTACCGTAATCTTAGTGTTTATCCAAATGTTGAAAACTATTAAATATTAACTTTTCTTGACTTCACTGCTATGTAATCAGTGACTTCTCACCTGCTATTTCCCGCATTCAGTAACTCCCAATTACCCTGCTGCCCAAAATCGTCTTTATTCTTCTGCTGATAGCTTTTCTTTGTGTTGAGGAGTCAGTCAGAGAGGTTGTTGCAATGACACAGATGTCTCTTGAGACTCTTTGAAGTTCTTTGCCAGCCACTGCTTTGATTTGTACACGTATGAGCATCTTAACGTGGAAAGCTCAGGCAGAAAAAGCATCTAGGTTTATGGGAATTGCACATATTGCAGCTATATTTAACACGCTGTCCTATATAGCAGTGTATGATGAGGAAAGATGCCCCTTTTGACCTTTAAATTTCCTCTAGATGTCACTAAATCTAATCTCAGCACATGTATTGAATGGCTGTGCTTTTATTAATCTTGACCTTTTATCTGAACACTTTTGAGTTTAAATCATCTCTTTTTATTCAAGTTTTTGATATAAGTTTATTATTTCAGTCTATTTGGTCATGTGGCTTTGTTCTTTTACAATTATTATTCATATTTTAGTGCTATGTTCAAGAAAGATACCATTCGCATGTTTGTGTATTTATTAACGAATTAAATAAGTATTTAAAATTCATGCCGTTATTATTTAAGAATTCCGTGAATTAGATTTAAACGCCTTTATTGTTCATTATAACCTATAAGCTAATTGATTTTATGGCATCTTTTTTTAAATAAATAAGTAAATAAATCAATCAATTATCTCATAGAATTAGGCTAATTGAGTAGAATCATTCAATTTGAATTCACAATTTATTTATATAATTATCTTCCTTTAATTAAAGGTCTGTTTATATAATAGAATTGTAAATGTAATTAATATGCATCTCTTTGACTATGATTCTGTTATTTAATTTGTTTGCTATTATTCAACTAAATTGTCAAAAATCATACATTTTCATAGAATATTTGATATTTTATGGCATCCTTTTAAAATAAAGTAATGAAAACATTAATAATAATTGATTGAAAAAAAAGAATACATTTGCATAGAATTTTTGATATATTATTTGACATTGTTTTAAAAAAGTTAAAATTAATAAAAATGACAACCGATGTATTTTTACACGTTTTGCATGTATTTTTTATTTCTGCAAAAATGAACCCAGTTCCCCATGTTTTACAATTTTGTGTTACGAGTCATCAAATTCTTCCTTTTGTTTTCTTAAATAATATACATCATTATTTTGTACATGTGCTCTAAATATATTGCAGTTTAACAGGGAATGCACCACTACATGTTTCGGACAGTGACTAATTAATGATGCAACTGAAATGTTTGGTTACTTGATGGCGTATTTTCAATCACAGACGGCTGAAAGTGGAATTTCTTTTTGCACTCATCACTGGCTTCACTATCAACAGCCTGAGTCTGAATAATCTGATAATGAAAGACTTGTTAGAGGAGGTGTCTAATTATGCAGATTGTTAAGACTGTCAATATGAAAGGCCTTTTCATGTTGTGTATCAATGATCCGCGTCTTCGACCTGCATTCAGTGCGTCTAGCTCTGAGACCGTTATCTTGAAAAGAAGAGGTTGTCTCTTATATTTATTCCATTGCTCCTCAGTAGTTTTCAGTTGCAGTGAGTGTCTGACCGATGGGCCTGCAGGAGCAAGCTGCGTCTCGAGGCTCAGAGCTAAAGCCTAGCACTGAACAAAAGTGTGATGGTCACGGTGGTCATAATCAGAGGCATCTGTTCGTCTTCGTGTTTCGTGTGTCATTCCTGGTTGTGTGGATTTAAGGAATGATATTTGGGTCGTATGTCTCCATGGTCACCGAAATCCATTAGAATTCCTTCCAAATCTGAGAAATGTGTATCTCGAGTGAGGTCCGTTTTGAGGTTGAACTCAAAAATAGATGCTGAAATAGATTTCTAAGGTCGAGTGGAGTCTTGGAAATGGGAACAGATGCACAGCATGTCCAATCTGAGATTGGAAATTGGATATGGCGAGATTGAGATTGGTTGGTCTTGAGAGAGAAGATGGGTTGGAGGTTAATATGGGGCTCATGGATGACAGATCTTGAAGATCTGACACACTGTGTAGTATGTACTCTGAACAGGTCAGCATATTCTCCTCCTCCTCTCGTGTTGTAAGGTCTTCTGTCTACCTTTGGACTCCGTGATGGCATCAAAATGATGGATAGAGACTTCAAATGTGCTTTCTTTTGCAACTCATTGCTTATCCATTTGGTTGAATCTCTGAGAAGGTCCTTATTTTGTAAAACGTGAGCTATTTTGGGGAGATTCACCCGTATTTGCAATGGCGTCCAAAGGTCGAATGAAAAAAATAGGATTTAAAATCAAATTTTAACCTGAAAAAAAAAAAGTTTTGGGATTTATTTGATTTGAGTGATTGATTGATTTTAGTTTTTGGGGTGAAATTTGAGCTGTTTTGGGAAGATTGGCCCATCAATGCAAACGCATCCAAAGGTGGAATTGAAATACTGAGATTCAAAATCGAATTAAAAACCGGAGGGAAAAAAAGGATTTAGTTTAAGAAAGTAAACAAGGAATATTTAAAATTGTGACTTAGTAATCATGCACATACATAATAAGCACATTTGTGAAAATCACTTCAATTTAAAGCCAAAATGCCATTTGGAATCTAAGGTCATTATCAAATCATGCTGGATAGTATGATCAGTCAGATTTTTATGCTTTTATGTTTTATTTGTGATTATTGGGTGAAATTTCAGCTATTTGGGGCAGATTTGCCCATCCAGTCAAATGCGTCTAAATCGAATTGCAATTCTGGATTCAAAAAATCCACTTAACCTGAAAACAAACATAAGTATTACAAACAAACTAAAAAAATTATAAATAAATACAAATTTTGTTTTAGTTTAAATAAATAAATCTAATGAAATATTTTAAGTAACCAAGATATTTCAGACTGTGACTTACAATGTGCATAATATGCAATTTAAAGCCAAAATGCTCTATGGATTCTCAAATCATGCTGGATGGCATAATCATGAGTCAGATTGTTATTCTAATAATTTTTTAATTTGTGATTTTGGGGTGACGTTTAAGCTGTTTTGATCAATACAGTGGTGTCTCAAAGTCGAATTGATATTCTGGGATTCAAAATCTAATTATTACTGCATTATTTCAAGATAAAATATGAAATAATGCACAATTTGTGCCATTCACTTCAGTTTAAAGCCAAAATTCCATTTGGATTCTCAGATCATTGTCAAATCATGCTGGATAACTTGATCACCAATCGGATTGTAATGCAAATAAAGTAATTATTATTATATTTAAAAAAATGCATGGAATTAGAATTTTCACTCAGGCGTATGGTAGCACCTTTACCTTTTATCTGTGAATGATAATGTCTAATAGATATTCTGAGTACCTGTAATGATCCATAACAATGTGAAATCCATCTCCATTTGTTGGATCCCTCTCTCTGAAGCTCTCATAAGGCGCACATATTCCCGTGCACATCTGTCAGTGTTCAGGAGCCCAGCTGTGGAGACTCACTAATCAAGCAGATCTCATTATGCACAGATAATGACTGAGGCTTTGAGCTGAATGGAGCAGGACATCGTGATGAGCCGTTATTTCCATTACAGGCCGATCTGAATGCACATATTGAAGTGGACGGATGTGCATGAAGTGTTTCTGTGAAGAGATGACCATTGTTCCTTAAAAGGCATAAAACAGCACTAGTTTCATGTTCTCAAGTGTAACTTCTGACTCTTTTCTTATCTTCTCTTCAGCGGATCCGCAGGAGCTTGTGAAATCCCAGTTCACACACACATGCACTTTGCTGCTGTGCTCTTTAAATTGACGGTGTCCTCTAGTCATGAAGCGTTTTCTAAGCTCGCTTTCTTCACACCCCAGTGAGAATAGATTTTCAAGTGATGTGGTCTCTTTGCTTTGAAGAAGAAAAAAAATCAGTTCTTCCTGCAACCATCCTAAAAAAAACAAAAAAACAAGTATGTCAGACAACACTATCTAATCTGAAAGATTGAATAGTTATTCATTGCTTGCACCAAAAATAAAGTCACCCAGACATAATTGTTGTAAAAACAACAACAAAAATATAACAGTTATTTCTAGTGAGTGAAAATGGTTTTATACAACAGTTAAAAAAACAAGTTAATATTCAGCAAGTTACATTTTAAACACAATATTGACAGATATGCTCCGCCAGGTGTTTCATTTCTAAATAAATTCACTGAATCATTCATAAAGACAGTTACTTGTTTCTTTTCTGAATGAATCCTTGTTGTATGAATCATTTGAATGGTATAATTCAATGACTTGCTCATAAGAACGGTGAATGAATCAGTTTTTGAATCAGTCGTTCAAGTGAATGATTCACTGACTCACGCATGAAGACAGTCACTTGATTCTTTTCTGAATGAATAAGTGCTTTTGAATGAATCATTTGAATAAATGATTCCGTGACTCACTCGTGAAGTTCCTTGTTTTGCTCCTGAATAATTCACTGTTTTTGAACAATCATCTGAGTGACTATTAGGATACTCACTTATAATAAATCACTTATTGTTTTTTTGAACTACTATTTGAGTAAACGTTTCTGTGACTTGCCGGGGAAACCGTTTATTTGTTTCTTTCCTGAATAAACCCGTGTTTTTGAACATCCGTTTGAGTAAAATGAATCAGTGACTCACTCATAGTCTGTTATTGTTTATTTTTTCCTGAATGAATCAGTGTATTTTAACAACTGTTTGAGTGAATGATTCAGTGACTCGGTCATGAAGCGTTACTTGCTTCATTCCTGAAAGACTCAGTGTTGTTGAATAGATTGTTTGGAGGAATGATTACAAGATTCACTTGTTTTGTTCCTGAATTAACAAATCAGTTGAATGAATGAGGTTTTCCCCCCAACATTGAAAAAACTCACATCATTGACAGCCTTTTGTTCTCACCTACTGGTGTAACAATGTAACTTACAGTACGCAGTGGCTTTTTAACCAGCTATTCCCAAGATGATTTTAGTGGATTTATGAAGTCAGTCCTCCTCGAGCTGTTCATCACATTAACTAAGAACATGATCCAATAATGTCTGGCAACCACAAAGTGTCCTAATACTTTTGGGGGCTAATGAATGTATGTTTACAATAGTATATGAAACTCGTTTATTTCAAAAGATCAATGAAGATGTATTTTTTTCATGATATGATGCCTTAAAGAATGATTGAATCTTGTACTCCAAAGAGATCATCAGCAGCAAGGGTGTTAATTGTCCCAGTGGGAGCTGCTGCGTGTCATCTGGTGTATAGAGCGCTGATAAGAGCGGTCAGTGAGCATATATCACCCCTGTGTCCTTCCTCCATAAATCCTGCTAACGGCTTGCTCATTTAGATCGATTGCGTACGTCAGCGCTCGTAACTTACCCACAAACAAAGGACAGAGGATGACAAACATGATGCATTTCTTGCACGCTGACACATGCACAGACGCACTGCCTGTGATGAAACTGAGCAATCATTCTGTTCCCCAAAGAGATCAACACGCGTGTTTCTGTGAATTACTGGACATTCGGCTTTATGGCCTTTTTTCTGTGTGGGTTCCACATGCACGAATACCATACTGAACACACATATTTGAATTAGTCAAGAGGAAAATGTGTCATGTTTGGGAAATAGTGGAAAGGACATGGTGTTATTTCAATGATAAAGTATCTTGTTTGAAAACATGGCGTGCATCTCATTCGACAATGCGATCGTAATGTCATAAACTCTCTGAGGACATCAGATGAGAGCAATAAATTGCAGGTATTTAACTCTATTGTCTCACATGCATATACAAACCTGACAGGGTTTTGTAGATCTCAGATCACAGTTTGATGATTTAAACACCCTATGCAATTAACATTGAAGATTAGGTTAGCTCTGAGGCCATTTATATGCTAGTATACAGATACAGTGCTGGTCAAGTTTGGAATAATTAATTATTGTTTAATGTCTCTTCTGCTCACCAAGAAAATTGTGAAATATTATTACAATGTAAAATAGCTGTTTTCTATGTGAATATCTGTTAAAGTGTAATTTATTTCTGTGATCAAAGCTGAATTTTCAGCATCATTACTCCAGTCTTCATTCTAATATGCTGATTATTATTATCAATGTTGGAAAGAGTTTTTGCTTGATAGTGCAGACTATTTTTGGTGGAATAAAATGTTCAAAAGAACAGCTTTTATTTGAAATCTAAATCTTTTGTCACTCTTAAAAGTGTTAAAAGGACTTTCCCCCGTCTGCTGCCTTTTCCATCACAGCTCAAGATAGTCACATGCTTCTGACAGTTTTGCACCAGCTGAGCAACTACTGCGATTTATTTATTGAAATAAATAGTCCTAAATCATGCTCTTTTGTTTCTCTTACTAAAGTTGTTTTCTTTTCTTGCATAGACTTATCATATCTGTAGTAAAAAACAGTATAATGGTACACCGTCTTGCTCCTCTGCATGAGTGCCCTCCGTGTGTGTGTGTGTGTGTGTGTGTGTGTGTGACGAGTGTGTGGGTTGAGTGTGTGGGTGAGAGAGTTGTGTATGAGAGTGTGTGTGTGTGGAGAGAGTGTGTGTGTGTGTTTGTGTGTGTGTGATGTGTGTGTGTGTGTGTGTGTGTGTGTGTGTTTGTGTTTGTGTGTGTTTGTGTGTGTGGGTGTGAGTGTGTGTGAGTGTGTGTGTGAGTGTGTGTGTGTGTGTGTGTGTGTGTGTGTGTGTGTGTGTGTGTGTGTGAGAGAGAGTGTGTGAGAGGTTGTGTGTGTGTGTGTGTGTGTGTGATTGTGTGTGTGTGTGTGGTGTGTGTGTGTGGAGTGGGTGTGTGTGTGTGTGAGCGAGTGGTGTGTGAGTGTGTGTGTGAGAAGTGTGTGTGAATGTGGGTTGTGTGTGTGAGTGTGTGTAATTGTGGTGTGAAGTGTGGTGTGTGTGTGAGAGGAAGTGGTGAGAGTGTGTGTTGGTGTGTTGTGTGTGTGTGTGTGTGTGTGTTGTGTGAGTGGTGTGTGTGTGGTGTGTGGTGTGTGTGTGTGTTTGGGGGTTTCTAGCATTGAGTTGGCGGGATCTCGTCGCTGAAGTAAATAGTTCATAGCTTGCACATCAGCACTTTTATAAGACACACACATCAATGTTTACAATCATGTTTCTTCTGGAATAAAGAGCGATGACATTCAGCTGGAGGTCACACACTTTCTTCTCTGCTAAGACTGTGTTATATATTTCTTAAGTTTCTTAAATGTCTTCAAGTCTCTGCATATTACATGTATATGCAGTCCTAGAATCTGTGGAATCGATGTATGAATATTTCATGCAGTTGTTTCTGGATTATTGCACAAATGCTCGTCCCATGAGCCAAAAGCTCGCAGATTTCTTGCAGATGATCTGCATTGAGGCGACTGATTATATGTTATTCTTTGATTGATGATGCATGATCAAGATATACATCAGTCAGAGGAATGCTCGTATATTTTGAACTTCAAATAGTTTTTTGTATGAAGCTCTTCTGTGCTTGTGTTTAATGCAGAACTTTTAGTGAATTTCTGATATTTTTCACCTGTGGTTGTGACATTTACGTTTCCTTCATATTAAGTTTTAGAGATGAAATGCCTTTGAGTTTAGTGAATGGAGACTATCTTGCGGATTGCCTGAAAGAGCTGTTATCGATTTCTTTACCGGGTGCAAGGTGACGTGAGTGTCTTCAGGCCGACGGAGCCTCTAAAGTGACAGTGGCTATTGACGGGAATCAACCCTGCAGTCTCAATTTAATCTTTCATTGAAGTGAATGCAAGATATGTCAATATTTATAATAAATATATGACTCCATGTGACGATTATCTTCGTATCTGAGGTTGGTGACAGGAACGGCACACAGATAATGGAAGGCAGCAGAGATATAACCCGATATAATAATAAGATAATATTTGTTTATTTTTGAACATACAAATTCCAATAATTCCTTGGCAGATATCCTGATATGACCATTACCCTGTAGCTGAAAATGTATGTTTTCCAATAATTGTTTATTTATATAAAACCATTCAAAAATCACTCAAGACTTCTTTATTTATTTCAATAAATAATTAGTTACTTTAAGTAACTTATTTATTTCTTTATTTATTTAACAATGTATGAACATCAAAACAATACTAAAATAAATTAATTTATTTCAATAAATAAATTAGTTCCAATACTTTATTTATATAAAACATTAAACAATACAAATAACTTTTTTTTTTTTTTTTAATGTTCTTTCATTCAATAAATTACAGATTATTTTAGAATATATTTAGTTAATATTTTAATATCTATTCTTTCTTTCTTTTAATTAACCATGTGGGAACACCAAAACAATACTAAAATAAATGACGTTATTAATTTATGTCAATAAATAAATTTGTTACTTATGTAAATAAATAAAATGTAAGTCGTTTATTTATTCATTTATTTTATTTAAGATCAAAGCAATGCTAAAATATATTACTGCATTAATTGATTTCCATAAACGAAAATAAATCATTCATAAATGTACATCATAAAGTATTTCCATACAGTTACTTAAGTAGATAAATAAAATGTTTTTTGCTGGTTTAAGCTTGTCTCCCAGACCGGTTCCCCAGCCTGACCGCTGTAAAACGCCTAAAACTACACTAAATTCAGCCAGGTTTGAGTGACCAGCTAACAGATGAAAAAGGGCTGCAGATGAAAAAGGGTCTGTTTTTCTGACACGTTTAGGTGATTTGAACTCTTAGCCATAAAGAGCAAACAATCAATATAAGAAACGGCGTCTCCCTCGGCTCTAATGGAAGCTACAACTGTGCTGTTTGATGCTCGTAACCACTTAAGCTTCTTTCTGCTCTCCACACGTCTCAGCCTGAACAGAAGACGGCAATGTTATTACAGCCGTTTGCTTTGAAGTGAATGTTACTTGGACAGCAGTCACAACAATTCGGCAAAAGTTTAGTTTTAAAATTGTGTGTAGAGTAGAAATAAGCATTTGTGTCACCAAAATCATACTCGATCATCTGTACAGTGAGATGAATAATTATATCATTGATTCGAGTACCATATTGAAAGGTGTGTGAATGAAACATTTATTAGCCTGTCGTCCATTATTCGGCTTGCAGCATTTCTGTTTTTGTTTTGTAATGGATTTTGGCCTGTGGTATAATGTGGCTTCTTAATGTCACATCTCTCTCTGTGCGTTTACTTATTTAGAGCGAATGCAACAGCCCGAGGAACTTTATTAATGGCAGCTCTGAAATGGATTGCATGCAATTTCACCGTGCTTGTGTTTTCAAAAGCTAATATAAAAAATAAAAAGAGACTGAACCCCATTGGCATTTGGTTTGTGTAGGCAGATATTTTCTTGGGTGACGTCTAGACAAATCATGTCAGACTGTGTCTGTAATAATGTTTATAGATGACGCATACATAAGGTGCGAGGCTTTTAAAGGCTCAGGCTTTCACTGTGTGTCTGATGCAGCACGTCAGATATGAGCTTTATTAAAGACGAGATCTCACTGAATTGCATTCGTGTAAATGCAGCGGCTCGTCAATTGATGCTTTTCCTGTTATTACATGGCTCTCTGGAACACTTGATTCTGATTGGTCAGATTCAGCAGTTAAATAGGTTTGAATAATGACAATTACGCAGGGAAACGCTGTATTTTCATCTGAGAAATCAACCTACGTTGCATGATCATTTTGCATCTTTACAAGTAATTAAATGTATTAATGTATTTACTTATTTCAAAACAATATTAAAAGAAAAGTATTAACTTATTTCAATAAATAAATCATGCTAAAAGTAGACAAGTAAATAAATAAAATCATACTATTTATTCAGTCATTCATTTAAGCATGTATGAACATCAAAACAATACTAAAATAAGTTACTTTTAATTTATTAATTTATTTTAAGAAATAATGGTTACTCTAAGTAGATAGATAGATACAAATAATATTATTTATTAATTCATTTATTTAAGCATCCGTGCCTGAACATCAAAACAATAGGAAAATAAGTTAATTAATTTATGAATTTATTTGAATAAATAATTGATGCTTACTTTAATTAATTCATAATTAAATAAATAGGAATAATACATTCATTTAAGTACTGTGTGTGAACATTCACCTACTAAAATACATTACTTAATTTATTATGTATTTCATAAAGTGATTCATAAAAAATTTATAAAATGAATGAATAAAATTATTTATTTCTTTTACTGAAGAAACCGTTTGAACTCCAAGACAGTAACTGAAATAAAAATGTTTTATTTAAATTGATTTATTAATTTCTTCAATAAATAGATTATTGTTACTTAAGTAAGCAAATAAATTTATTAATTAAATTATTCGTACTTTGTGTATGTATGTATTTGACCAAAACAACTGAAATCTTTCCAATGTTATCCCCTGGTCGGGAGTCAGAACTGTTCAAAATCTACAAACTCACACAGTAATGGTTTGCCATTTGCAATGTGTTCATATCATTCATATCAATCATTTAATATTTTTCTTTCAGGGTGTGGGGACGGATCCTCATATGGCTGTGGTGCTGCCGTCTGATGCCAAACTGAAGAAGAAGAGCTCGATGTCCGGCCTGTCGGAGGAGGAGCAGCTGTCCATCAGGATAGGTAGAGCAGGAGTTCACTCAGGCAAGCTCTTCTTCACCGACCCACAGTCTGCTCTCAATCTCACACTCAACATCAGCATCAGTGCTGCACTGACGGCTCTCTGTTTCTCTATCACCCTCTGCTCTTTTTATAATTCACGTTCTCTCTTCATTTCTGGTTCTGTCTTGAAACCTAGTGACTTACCTACCCCAAAAACAATTTGTGGCATTATTGGCACTCGTGATGTGATGTTTATATCAAATTATACACACAAAATTAAAAGTGTGTAAAGTTTTCGCTCTCTTCTGCTCACCGGAGCTGCATCACAAATTGTGAAATATTATTACAGTTTAAAATAGCAGTTTTCTGTGTGAATATCTGTTAAACTGTAATGTATTCCTGTGAGGCAGCTGTATTTTCAGCATCATTCCTCCAGTCTTCAGTGTCACATGATCTTCAGAAATCAGTCTAATATGCTGATTATTAGAAACATTTCTGATTATTATCAATGTTGAACACAGTCGTGCTGATGAATGTTTTTTTTTAGAAACTGATACATTTTATTTTTCAATATTCTTTGAAGAACAGAAAGTTCAAAAGAGCAGCATTTAATAGAAATCTTCTAACATAATAAATGACACTTTTGTCACTTTTGTTATTTAAAATGCGTCCTTGCTGAATAAAAGCAAATGTCTTACTGATCCTAAACACTGATGAGTTACAAAATGCATCGCGATCAGCTGCATGTGAGGAAGATTTACTTTGATAAATGATAAATATCCCTTTAATGTGATCATTTACTCCAAAAATGAAATTCTGCCATCATTTACTCTCACTTGTCTTCATCCCAGAAGTGTGATCTGTACATTGCGTGTTATATGAGGAACGCAAAAGGTGAATTTTTAAAGATTTATGCAGCTCTGTTGTGTACAGAGGTAATTCACAGGAGAAAAAAAACATGCAGTGTAAAAGCACTTTAAAAGTAATCAACATCTCACTTATGGTGTAATTGAATGAGAAGTGGAATTACTCTGAGATGCTCTGAAATCAAATATGAAGCTTGAAAACGGTCATCATGCAGACTTTTAATGGATGCTCAAAAAATTGTGCAAATATTAAAAAATATCTCATTTGTGCTCCAAGATGAACAAAAGTCTTCTGGGTTTGGAGCAGTAAATAATGACAGAGTTTTAATTTCTATATGAATTATTCCCTTATGTTATAAGGGAATAATTCATGTTATAATGTTGCTCTATTGAAGATCAAGTTCACTAGGTTTTGCGGCAGTGTTTCAGGTTCACTTACACAAACACACTTGTGTTTTGTCTTCTTTTTCCTTCTTTATAATTATGATTTAATCAGTGTCCTCTCTCAATTATTGATTGTATATCTGCTCTTCCTCGGGCTCTTCTGAGACAGCATTGCTGCTCTTAAGTCTCTTTACTGTAGTGTGCACTATAGAGGGCTGGTGGTGGGGCTCTTTAAACTGCTTTGCCATTAATAGAGTGCAGAAGGATCATATGGTTCACTCAAACGGTGCTTAATGCAACATTTATGGAGATATTACAATATAACTTTTGCAATTTACCACCATTAAAAGAGCACAGGCGGATCAGACATATGCACAACTCAAGGGAGTTTAGCTGAAATGAAATTTATCTGTAATATAATAAATGTAGCTGCAATTGAAGTTCTAATATGTTATTTATAATATGTTATAATATTCACTTAATTTAAAAGTTATACTTTTTAAAAATATTCTATAACGTCAGCCTAGTAAATTGTAACAACAAAAAATGATGGCACAAAAAAAAAAAGAAAAAATATACTGTCTTATGTTGTATATTGCAAAAGATTTATGATAAACCAATGGAAACAAGTTATAATATTAATATTTATAAATTAATTAAAATATAAAAGTAAAAATAACATTTAAAACTTTTTTCAAATGAAACTGCCAGCAATGTCAAAAGAAAAGATAACCCTATTATTATTAGTAGTTACAGTACATTATTTTACTTTAATAACAAAAGGGGAGGGATTTCCCCAAAGAAGTGTAGTTAAGTGACCACAATCATGAAAACATGATTTATAAAACCTCTTTTATAGAGAGAAACCAATATTCATCTGGCCTTGAGACATGTTAAATGTGTCTGCCGCTGTAATTCCGAGGCAGAATCCACAGTAAATTAACCCAGCTAAACGATGTGTGAGCATATACGCCAAACTAGTGAAAAGTGCACCTGTGAAACCGGCCGTAACCTCAGTCAGCTTCTGATAACTGAGAGAACACACACACACACACCACACACACACACACAAACACACACAAACTCACACACACACACAAACACACACACACACACACACACTCACTCACTCACTCCCACAAAAAAAACACAAACACACACCACGCATCGCTCGCTGCTAACACACACACACACACTCTCACTCACTCTCACAACACACTCACGCTCGCTCGCTTGCTCACACACACACCACACACACACACACTCTCTCTCACTCACTCTCACACACACTCACTCATTCACACACACTCACACATTCACACACACATTCACTCACTCACTCACACACCTCACTCACTCAATCACACACACTCACTCACTCACTCACTCACACACACACAACACACACTCAGCGCTGCCTGATCACACACACGCACACACACTCACCACACACACAAACACACACACACAACCACACACAAACAACGCACGCACGCACACACCTTCCTCCTCAACACACTCACCGTCACCACTCACTCCCTCATCACACCACCCACACACACACTACATCACTCACTCACTCACCACTCACTCACTCACACACACCCACTCACTCTCACACACTCACACTCACACACACACAACACACACACACCCACCCACACACAAACAATCGAACGCACTCCACGCACCCACATCACTCACACACCTCACTCACTAACTCATCACAACCACTCACCCCACACACTACCCCACTCACTCACAAACACACACACAACACACACTCACGCTCGCGCGCTTGAGAACACACACACATCACAACACACACACACACACACACACTCTTTCTCTCTCTCTCTCTCACTCACTCACACAAACACCCACACACCCACACAAACAACCGCCAGCACACTCACCACTCACACAAACGAAACCACACACGCACACACTCACGCTTCGCTCGCTTGCTCACAACACCACACCAACACTCCACACAAACACACACACACACACACTACAATCGCTCGCTTGTTCACACACAAACATTAATGTAGCCACACATTGGGTTAATGGCATTATTACTCTGATATTTCCTGATTGTAATCAGCTAATGCAGTAAAAACCATTTTCACGCAGCGATTACAATTAATCCACTGGGCTTTGTGACATATTCATAATTATCAGCAATGATTGCCCCACAGTAAAATCCACAGATGACTGAATCAATCCTGTGGGCACGCACTAGTTATTTATTCATTTAATTTACCATGTATGGACGCAAAACAAAATGCTCAAATAATAATTTATTTCATAAATATAATATGATTACTTTAAGTAGTTAAGGAATATGATAGCAAATAATTAATTAATAACAAAGTAATTAATTAATTAAAGTAAAATTATTGGAAGGATTTATTTAATTTTATGACATCCAAAACAATAGTTAATAATTAATTTAATACTATTAATGTATTTCAGTAAGCATCTAGGTACTAAGCAAGAAAGTAAACAAATAAGGAAATTGTTTGTGTATTTATTTTTGCGTAGTTGTCAACATTGTGCCATGGTTAATGGTATTTTTATTTTATTTAATTCGTTTTTTTGTATTATTATTTTATTCAGTTCAGCTTCAACCATCACCCTGTTACACAAACATTGTAAGAAAAAAGAATTAATATCTTAATTTTTGATTTATTTTAGAACATTGTCATCTAACAAACTAGCACCTACTGAGTGATTTCTGAGGTTGCATTTTGCTTTTATTAAGTTGTATTAATTTACTTTATTATTATATTATATTTATTGCTATAAAATAACAGAAATCATGGTTTATACACAGTATTTAATGAATACAGTATGTCTCAAATTTGGTAACAGGGTTGCATGAATCACAAACTGCATAGAAAATTAAAAGAAAACCAAACTACTCTTAAAATACTCAGTTTGACTTCCTGAAGCCAGTGTTATTTTAGGATAATTGAGGTGCTATTACAGTTTTTATTAAGCTTTTAAAACAGTTTTTATTTTACGTTTTCATTTACATTTTAAAGTTTTAGTAATTTTGTTATGTTTTTTTGTTATTTTTATTAGTTTTTTTTTTTTATATGTCTATATAGTTTTTATTAATTTTTATTTCTGTTTTAGTTTTAGTTATTTTAGTACACTAAATTAATTTTTTTAATTTTATTAAAACATTTTTTTTAGGTTGAGTTTCGTTATAATAACCCTGTAATAACCTGAATGCCTGAAGCGGCTCATATGAACAGGGTTGAATGACTCTGGAGTGCATGTGCTCGTGTCTCAGAGTTTGCGCTGGTCTCAGATCAGTGTGAGTGAGGGAGAATCTCAGGTGTGTGTGCTGACGAGTGAAATTAGGCAGATTACATCGCATCGACCACATCACATGCTTACAGAGAGCTGTGTGTGTGTATGTGCGTGCACATGCTGTTTCTTCATTATCTGTTGCTTAAGACTGCCTTTAAATTCACCCTCAGCTTTGCAAATGTGTTGTTGGACACAATTCACACAAAGGGTGGGGCAGAGAGTAATGGTGTTTCTGACAAAGCTATCTTATCTCCTGCTTACTATGCTGACTGCTTTGCAAGACCGGGGGATGTGTCGGCTTTCTTAAATCGGTTTTTCTCTCGATTGATCTCAAACAGAAATAAATCAGCTAACAGTTTCCATGAAGCCTATACCCATGGCATGAATAATGAAGGTTATTCAAAATTCTTTATAACAACCATTCCTCTCTGTTTTGTACATATGTTATCTATGTTATATGTGTACATATATGTACAAAACATTATGTATATATGTACAAATAAGCATTACTATAATGCACAAACAAATAAAAATGAATATATATAATATTATATATATATATATATAAAAAATCTATTATCTATATTTTAAATTCAATAACTATTAGGTAATAATATTAAAATGTATTCCTGATATTTTGTATTTGGAGGGATTTAATTGTGCTAGAAATGATCTCATGGTCAATTACGCACAATTTATTTCGAATAAAAAAGAATACAATATTAGAAAAAAAAAGTTCATTCATTTTCAATTAATACAGTATTTAAGTTAAAAAATGATCAATGCATGAAAGCCAGAAGACTATTTTGTCTTTTCTAATAATGTTCACTTTTTTTCATATAGAAAATATCACAAAATCACCAAGTTTCGTATGATTCAGATGAAGTACAATATTTAAAAATTTCAAGAATTTTATTTATTTTTTTGTCTAAAATGGCCAAAGACAAAAAGAGGGTTAAATATAAAACATGATATAATATAAGAAATGAATGTCGTTAATTTGTTTCAATATATTATGCAGTTTACCCATGAATGGGAATGAAATATCATTTATAGAGTTGCTTTCTGGATGCTGTAGTAATACCTTTATAATGAATTTTCATATAGAGGCTTCATGGAAAGTGTTACAATAAAACAGCTTCTCATTGCGTGATTTCCTGTGGGTGCTTTTCCTCTCCAGCCATCACTGCACACATCATCCATCAGACCCGATCAGAACGAGAGAGAGAAATGTGGGGTATACAAGTGAAGATGTCTGTTTGCCGTTTCTTACATCACATAAAGATAAAACCAATGCAAACTGTTCATTTTCATGCTTTTGTGTGGAAAGTATAGCGGGTTTTGTTTCTGTTTGATGGCCAGTTTTCATCAGCCACTGCAAATTTGTTTGGTTCCGCAAGCGATTCCAGGAAGCATGGAGATGAAGGAAGAGTTTTGGGTTACGATGAGACAGTGAGGATGTGCAGTGCTGGAGGGGCCCTGTGAGCACGACTGACACACGCTCTGCTTTATCTGTGCTTATGAATGTGATGCATTCATGTAGTTTCAGTTAGTATAATGTCTTGGGGATAAAAGCAATGTTTGCCTTTGCTTGCATTTGCCTTTGGCCATCATGTGTTTTAGGCAAAATTTTGAAAGTTTGCTGATGTCTCCCATCTGATGAGCTGTCTAGTTACATTTAAAAAAATCTTGAATGACAGATGGATAAAGCATTTAGCAGATGCATTATGTTTGGTATTAATAATAATGTTAGGATATATATATTGTATATTATATTAGTATATATAATATTTAAAGTACTATTACATTTATTAAAAAAAATAATTATATATGATAATTGATTAAAATTGTTTGTTTTCAAAGCTTAAAAAAATCATTCTGTATGATTTATAAGCCTTTTAAATTACGGGAACACTGAAAATGTCCTCATAAATCACCTTCGCGTTGTAATACCTATGTCATACCCATGTCATTACACAAATTTTTCTTTTTACCAAAACATCCTAACTAAATACACAGAAAGGACACACAACACCCACACACACACACACCACCAAACACACACACACACCAAACACACACACACACACCACACACACACATACTGGTACTGTGTCTTTCAGAATCAAAGAGGCTGTTATTGAATATTGTAGCTGTTAAAAACTAAATTCAATCTGACAGCAACCCACAGTCCGTAACCAAAGCATCGCTCTTCAATCCAAATGTGAAGAATGTGTTTACATGCAGCTGAAATATTAAAGGCACAGCACCAAAAAAAACAAAACAGTCCTTTTTCTTCTAATGGTCAGCGAGAGGGAGGAAAATGGTTATGGAAAACTAAATTATGACTGTCTTTAAGCCCTTCTGTATTTGCTCGTCTCCCTGAATGATGAGCAAATATCCTGCTATCACACTGTGTTTGCACCTCTTCCTTTCTCCGCCTCAGTGTTTATAATGTGGAGTATTTGCTGTTTATTCTCCTGCTGCTGTTTTTTGTGAAATCTCTTCTCTATTTGGCCCCTGAGGCTCCTGCTTGTTATGTGAGAGAGTATTTGAAGGTGAAGATGGAGGTGGAGCTCATCAGCCGAGCATTTGCTAGGAAACACAGCAGGCCTGAATAGACGACAGTATCGCTCATTCTCTCTTCCATCACCGGGGGTCTCAGCAGCAGAATATCAGCAGCTCGTGCTGAGTCCGTCTTTCACATTGCACCGACAGCAGGGTTTCGGTAGATGCCGCGCGGCGCTGTTTGTAAACAGTCATCATGAATGCCGCAAGGTGGGATAGAATGAGCGACTGCGCCAAGTAGGACTCTGGATGGACATGGAACAATTTTCCTGTCAAATAACTCCAGTCATAAACATAAAATCGGATTGATGGATGGATGGATGAATAATGGATGGATGGTTGGATGGATGATGGATGGATGGATGGATTGATTGATGGATGGATAATGGATGGATGGAGGGAATAATAAGGATGATTGATGTGGTTGATGGATTGATGGATGGATAATGGATGGATGGATTGATTGATTGATTGATTGATGGATGGAGGATGGATGGATGGATGGATGGATGGATGAATGGATGGATGGATGGATTGATTGATTGATTGATTGATTGATTGATTGATGATTGATGGATGGAGGATTTTTTTGACTTTTGGGGTTGGATTTGGGGATTGATGGATGGATGATGGAGGATCATGGATGGAGGATGATGATGATTTGATTGATTGATTGATTGATTGATGGATAATGGATGGATGGATTGATTGATTGATTGGTGGATGGATGGGATGGATGGATGGAGGATTGAGGAATGGAGGATGAGGGATGGATGGACTGGATAATGGATGGATGGATGGATGGATGGATGGATGGATGGATGGATGGATTGATTGTATGGATGTGGATGGATAATGGATGGAGGCTGGAGGGAAAATGGATGGATGGATGATGGATGGAGGATGGATGGATGGATAGATGATAGATAGATAGATATATAGATGGATGGATGGATGGATGGATTGATTGATTGATTGATTGTTGGATGGATAATGGAGGGATGGATGGATGGACAGATTGATGGATGTGATTAATCGGGATGGATTGATTGATTGACTGATTGATTGGATGGATGTATTGATTGATTGATTGATGGATAATGGATGGATGGATTGATTGATTGATTGGTGATGGGATGGATGGATACTGGATGGATGGATTGATGATGATGGAGGATTGATTGATTGATTGAGTGATTGATTGATTGATTGAATGATTGATTGATTGATTGATTGATTTTAAAATATCTGTCCTACTTGGCAAAGTCACTTTAAGTAGCTTTTATTCCAAAAAGAAGTTGCACTACAGGAAGAAACATTTTCATGCACTGGTCAGTTTTGAGATTTTGGGCTCTTTGGTTTTTCATAAGAGCTGCTTCTGACTAGTGCAAAGCAACATAATACACAGTTTATTAATACACTTTATCTGTTTGCGTTTGTAGATTTCAATCTGGATCTTTTTTTTCTCCAGAAAAGTCAGACATCTTCATAGTTTTATGTTTTCTTTTTTGTTCAAATATATGATTTGCCTGTTATACAACATTTGAGTTTTTCCTAAAAACATGGTGAATTTTTTTTTCTCTGTCTGCTGACAGTATTTTCTGATTTATGGAGTGATAAATCAGAAAAAAAAGAAATCCAAAACCCTCTCTGTAAAAACCTCTAAAATGTAAACAAAATTAAACTAGAATTTTGAATATGGCTTTATCTAGTGTTCAAACTAATTCTGGAAATTTATGCAAATCATTACATATTTTATCAGGTAATGCTTCATTCGCATATTTAAACTTGTCTTTCAAAATATGTTTACAATTCTTAATGCAATCAAACAACAGTAAGTATGGTAATATCTATCAGTTATTTATTTATGTATGTTTACCCTATTCACCTGTGGTGTCTTAATAAGTAAACAATTATTCATAATATCATTGCATATATAGTTACTACGAGCAAATTAAGACATGGTTGTTCTTTTCCGTTCTGAGGAGATGCTCATTTATACTGCTCAGTAATTTAATCATTCATTCCCCTTCATGTCCTTCACATTATGCTAAAATATGTGTACACAAAACCAATCCTGGATGTATCAGAGATCATGTGAGCCGGTTAGAGACTTCTGGGACTTTCACCTGCTTGTTTGTTTATTGATTTATTCTAATTTCCCGTCTCTGAATGTGCGCTTGACATTCATGGCTGATATCTAGTTTACATGCTGCTAAATGCCTCAGACAAAATCGAGTACGTTTCAGCAATTTGCCATTTTTCTGGAAAACATTCAACATAGACTCATTGGAAAAAAATTGGGGAAAATTAACACTTGAAGACCGTGGCAGTAAAACACGAACAAATTATATTCATTTTCACACAAATTATGATTACAAGGGGGGAGATTATTGATTAATTAAGACTTATTTCCACATAGTTGCATGACTTTTGCACTTTTACCATAGTGCATGATTTGTAAACTAACACATTTTGACATTTGCATCCCATAAGCAGCTCAATATGTCTTTTCTGCTGTAGTAAACTTGCTCGGTAGCGCACCCGGTGCAGCATTGCACTTGTGATGTGAAGCGCTCGGGTACGAGTCCGTCAAACACCAGTCACGATAAAAGAGCTCAGAGACTCGAAACTGAAATGTTTTTAGCGTCACTCACTGGTCACTTTGAAAGCTTTGCAAAACGTGCAAGAAGCAACATAATATAATTTTTTTGCATTTGAGTTGATGCCAAGCTTTAGTACACGAAGGAAAATTCGGGACGGTGAGGTTTTGAACTCCTTTATTCTGCCACTAAAACGACTGATGAAATTCGCTCACGAAGTTGATAGTTGGCCGGTTTCCCTTTGAAATCCTCTTCGTTTCAGAACAACTGATTTACCGAAAGTGTGTAAATGTGAATGGCCTGAGTGGTTGTGATGGCCTGAGCAGTGATTTATCACCCGCTCCCACATGACTGAGGTGATTCAGGTGCTTGAGGACAGAGCTGGCCTTTGAAAGACAGCTGCGCATGTCCTGTGTGTTTGATCGCTCACGGCCAGCTGACTTGTGTTTCTCAGTCTCTGATGGAGAGCGTGAAGCAGTCTGGATACTCAACACTGCAGTGTGGTTATGGCCATAAGAAGCCCTTTCACAGAGACTACAGGAAACCATTCAGCATTACCAATAATATTTTTAATAATTGTCTTTTGTTGTTTTTATTTAAACTGAGAGGATCTTGAGATGCCAGATATTGAGTAATCGGTTCTTGCAATTATTAATCATTATATAAAGGTATTATGATTGTCTTATCATAAGCCCTTGATGATGAGAGATGAATTCGCAATGGTGATGCATGCCATTAAAATCAAGGTGCTATGGTTATTTGTGAGTTAAACAAAACACTAAAAACAGAAATGCTGTCAAGATTTGTCCTTTTTATTTTAAAGTTTTAGTATGTGGTGTTTGTTTTATTTTTAATTTATTATTATTATATATTATAAATTTATTATTATTTTAGTTAACTTTAGTAATTACAGTAAGAATTAATAATATACCTATTATATCTAATATACTATATATATATATATATATATATAATAGATTAATTTGAATAGGTATTTTGAAAATTAATAAATAAAAACTTAAAATGCCCCTATATGCTAATATTGATACCTGCAATGCTTTTTTATCATTGATTTATTGTGTATTGAATATTTATTCATAATTAGTCATATTTAATAGAAACTAACTAATAACTCCAAAATACAGCAAAATCGAACACATTGAATATTTCATGCTAACCCCTCTCTAAACACACGCTTTCACTTAGTCCAGCATAAAAGACAGAATTGAAGTCTCTGGGAAGTAACACTTATTAATTGACAGCTCTAGCTGTCTGAAGGGCAGGGCTTTGTGTGTGTGAGTGTTTTCAGTTTGTGTCTGTCGACTTAACGCTGTGCAAGTATATACAGCAGTCAATGACACGCGACCGTTTTCTGACCAGATGCAACACGGTAAAGCATTGAGCGATAAAAGCTGTGCCTCGTTCACACTGACAGCTGGAGGTTAAGTGGTTATTGGTGGCTGTGTAACAGGATGGCTTTTGAAAACCTGAACACAAAACAATACAGTGTCATTCTTGAAATATCTGTCGCTAGATGCAGAGGAAGCATTTGATAAATTGGTGCAGGTCCTGAGCATCATATGATGTCAAATAGCATCATATTGGTCATTTATTATAATTAACTTAACTGCATTGCTGGACTCAAAATGTTTTTTAAATGTTCATAAATCAGCATATTAGACTGATTTCTGAAGATCATGTGACACTGAAGACTGGAGTAATGATGCTGAAAATACAGCTGCGCTCACAGAAATACATTACAGTTTAAAGTATTTTAAATTAGAAAACAATTATTTTAAATAGTAATAATATTTAACAATATTACTATTCTGCCTGTATTTTAATCAAATAAATGCAGCCTTGATGAGCAGAAAAGACTTCCTTAAAAACATTAAAAATCTACTGATCCCAAACTTTTGAGCAGCAGTGTATATAATAAAGCTTGAAACATTTACAACCTGCGTGCATTAAACATGAAAATGCCACTAGTTAGCAATAATACTGTTAAACAGCCTGAAATAAACTGAAACTACAAAAATCTCAAAACAAAAACTAACAGTGATAGAGTAAACATTTTGTTAAGCTTTATCTTATACAGTGCCATGCATCAAAAACTAAAATGAAATATGATTTGTCAGTCCCAAGGCTGTATTTATTTTGTCAAAAATACAGTAAAAATTGTGAAATATTATTTCAATTTAAAATAACAGTTTTCCATGTGAATATCTGTTAAACTGTAATGTATTTCTGTGATCAAAGCTGTATTTTCAGCATCATTACTCCAGTCTTCAGTGTCACATGATCTTCAGAAATCAGTATAATATGCTGATTATTAGAAACATTTCTGAGTATTATCAGTGGTGATAATGTTGTCGTGCTGCTTCATATTTTTGTGGAAACCATCATACACTACCATTTAAAAGTAAGAATTTTGTAGTTTCAGTTTCAGCAGGTTGTAAATGTTTCATATACCATGCATCAAATACTAAAATGTACTTTTTGGTCGTTATGGAATCATGAAATGTGTTTTAGTTTAGTTGAATTGAATATAAACTGGACTGCAGACTCCTGCAGACACAATCAGAAATACAGAGCTGAATCCTCCAGAGCACCGTGTTCTTTCAGCTCTGATGAATGTGTGCTTGTTTCATAATGGCATGTGGAGCGTTTGTGCTGTTCAATGCCTGCGCGCATAAACGGCAGATAAGGTGAGCTGAGGTTAAAGCAGCGTGTGCGGTTTGTTTCGTGAGTCGCCTCCGTCCTCGTGCTGCATTATGGAGCGCATATGCTGGTGGCGTGATTCTGTGAATATGCACGCTTAGACTGCTCCTGCCGACACATGATGAATATACAGTATGCATGTAAGCATGATTATTCAAGCTGTGTGTCGGCTTGGGTTTGACTGCGACCGCTGGCCGAGCGTTTCTATGGTGACGTGAAGATAGGGATATAAGATGGAAATTATAAATTTCCAAAAGCCCGCTGTGTTATGATGACTGCTATTTGGGGCTGGATGCCTTTTTAATTTGAGAAGATTTCTGATTTTAAGCATTCTGTCAGACAGAGGTTGTCTTTAAGTGCCGATAAATATTGATTTCAAGATTTCATGATTATCAAGGTCATGCTGTCGTATCATTATAGCATTCAAAAGTCAACAGGACGACTACTTTATGCATTAATAAAAGTCATGTTAAAATCAAACATTTTATGTCTTCGTTATGTGATTTGGGAGATATTAGATATTAGGTTTGATAATTCTTGTCAGATAAAAAAAACAATTATTTTTAAGAGTTTAATGACAGTTCAAAGGCTTTTCAAATTGTTTTTCATATTTTTTTAAGTACTGCTACATGGAGATGTAATATACAGTATTTATAAAAAAATAAATAACTGTCAATTGAAGTAAAATAGTGGTTGTTATATTATGAAATGTAATGGACATCTAATATATTTATATATTTATTAAAAATGAAATGACTGTCACATGAAGTAAAAATATTTACAATATTTAAGTTATATTATACAATGTCATGTATTTATTTTATTTAGTTCAAAACATCACATGTAGTAATAGTATTTGTAATATTATAGTATATCATATAATTTGTACTGGACATGCAAATATATTAGTTACATTTATACGAAAAAAAGGAAATTGCCACGGAATATAATGTAGGGTCACATGTAATATATTTTTTAAAAATAATAACGGTTACAGTTGAAGTTATATATGTAAGCTAATTGGCATTATAATGTATTATATATTTAATAAAAAAAAAATGGTACATGAAGTTCAAAGTTAAATTTTAAGTTATATTAGTATTCTATAATGAGAATGTATAATATATTTATAAATTTATTAAAAAATAAACTGCACGTAGTAACGTCATATGAGGTAAAACATTATATTTAAAAATAAATCAGTTTATTTAGTATATTTAGTTAATGATTTAAATAATAGTTTATGCACTACATATAATTGTTATGAACATTAATACTAAGCATTAGTTTGATAGTTCAGTTATACATATAAAGAATGCAGAGCACTGAGTTTAGTTTTTATGACGCAGATTCTCAAGGTGACACTGTGCTTGCCTCATATCATTCATATGATCATGGACTTGACAGAAGATGGATGCTCTTCAGTGTTTTGATATACTGACAGTACTGGACTCAATCAAGACAACCTCTGATGAATTTGTGTTGTGTGCGGTGTGAAGATGAAGAACCGAAGAGTGTTTCTGAGGCCGAGGACGCAAGGAGAAGGCGCGCGTAAAATAAGGGCAGCGGAGACGGAAGCCGCGAGCGGAAGAGCGCGCGGATAAAGCGCAGAGCGAAAGAGAGGAGCGAGGCTCTAGCACAACAGGAGATGGAGGAGAAAAGGAGAAGAGCGTCGAGAGCGAGCAGGACGATGCGTAAAAATGAGAAGAGACTCGAGAGGGAGAAATAAGCGGTCCTGAGAAGCGCGTGCGGAGAGAAGACGCGAGAGAGTAGAAGCGTAGTGCGCGGGAGGAGAATCGAGAATAGCTACTAGAGACCGCTCTGAGACAATTGCCCTGAGTCGCGGACGAGAGAGTTGAGTGTGTAGCGGCAGAGTCAAGACGGAGCGACAGAGAGCGGAAGAGACCCGAGTCCGCGCACCCGAAAGGCACGAAAGAGAGCAAGCGCGAGAGCGAAGGCGAGAGATGACGGAAACAAGAGAGAGAGATAGACAGCGAACGCAAAGAGCAGGCGCTAAGATGCAAGGCGAGGACGAGCGAGAGTAGCAAACAAGTAGCAAAGCCCGGTCTACAAGGAAGATTCCACGTAGGCCCCACCACGCCCGAGATCGAAATGGCATGAGTGGTCTATGAGCATAGTAGAGTCCCGATAGAAATCCGAAGAAGACGAGGAGTAAGCGGCGCGAGAACGAGAGCGAGCGCGGGATAGCGGGAGGACGAGGAGCCAAAACGGCAGAAACGAGACGAACGAAGAGAGATATAAGGTGAGAGAGCAAGAGATGCTACCGATAAAGAGATAGAGGAGAGATAGAAAGAGGAAACTGCAGAGCGCGGAAAGCTGACTCGGAAGAGCACATAATCGCACTCGCGCTATATATAGCAGAGAGATAATATTAATACATAGATATATGCTTGACAGGGTGAGAGATTCTAAAGCTTAAGAGAGTAGATAATGATAGAGAGAGTATGAGCGAAGGATCAGATACTGATATATAGATAACTAGCATCAGTAGGATAGAGCAGAATTAGACATGTATTCTCGGTAGCTAGGATCGATATGATATATCTGATGAATATAAACGGCGAGAATATTCTAACTAGTAAATATATATAGCTATAGTATAGGAAGAGAATTCGATATTAGCTGTATAGAGCTGGAAGATATATCTTCCCGATCTAATCATATATGATATACTTCAACGCGTAGAAAGAGCTAGACAAGATCTCATGATCTTATTTCTCTATGAGATATATGAGAAAGCACAGATAATAGTATATATCTAGATATATGAGTACTGCGTCAGCGATGATGAAGCATGATAATCCTTATAATCTCGTATCAGATCTTATAATCTTACTCTTCCTCTATACGACAGATCTCTATCTACTCCGCTAAAAGATATATATACGGTTACGAGTACTATCTCGACATATAAATTAATCTTCTATCATCTAGCATAGCAGAATCATATCTGTACACTATATCGTCGCGATCGCCTCTATCTAGCATACTTAAAATCTATCTCTATATAATCTCTACTCTTACCTCTTTCATCTCCTATTAACTCTCTATATCTCATATGTAGTTTTTTCGTCCTATATCTGCTATATATAGATTAGCGCTAGTTCCTATATATCTCTATATATATATCCATTCCCTCTCCTTCGCTACCGACTTCCTTTTTTTAGTCATCTCTCTCGATCTCTATCTATCATCATATACTATATACTATCACTACCTCTCCTCTCTATCATATTACTCTCGTCTCTCTCTCTCTCGCTCTATATCGCCTATAGCGCTATTCTCCTTCTTCTATCTCTCTCTTTCGCTCTCTATCTCTATCTTATTCTCTATATATCTATCTCTCTATCCATCTATCCCTCTACTCCTCTTAACTCCTCATCTCTCTATCTCATCAATCATCACTCTCAGCCACACATCTATTCTAATCTCCAGATAATTATCTCCCTCCTCCACTACTGCAGACCTCCCATGATGGGTATCGGACTTCACCTCTGCCATCTCTGCTCTCCCTCTTACTCTCTACTAGACATCTCTCTGTCGGCTCTCTATCCGGCGTGGACATCACAGCCTCATTCTCTCTTCTCATTTCCGATCTCATGTGCTCTCTCTCCTCCTATCTCTCTCACTCTTCCTTTCCTCCGCTCTCTCTCTCTCTCTCTCTCTCTCTATCTCCTGCTCCTCTCTTCTCTCTCTTACTCTACTTCTCTTTCCCTGCTCCTCTTCTCTTCCCTCTCTCGTCTCTCTCCTCTCGTCTCCAGCTGAGAGCATCAGTGCTTGTGTGGTTTTCTAGCCGTACATGTATACGTGACGTGCTTGTAATGTCAGCATTTGACTGATTGGATCTTGGACTCGCAGACAAAAGCTCAGCAAGCTCATAACCGGTGTAACATATTCAGAGTGGCAAATGTTGTGTTGCAGTCACTGCCAGTGGAGTATGCATGGTTTGATTTCTAAAAATCTCCTGCATATGATGGAGGAGTTGAGGGAAAATATAAGAAAGGATTGTGTGTGTGTGTTTATGTAAAAGTGCATGTGATTAGATTGGCATTACAGTGGCCCTAAATTGGGTTAAAATGCCCCAGCGGGCCACAGCCGGCCAGTAGAGGGTGCTGATGTCTACCCTCGCTTGATGGTGGGTAAAATCATTCGCGTGAACACAGCTCGGTGTATTGACAGAAAATCAGGGTTATATCTGTAAATCCTATACAGTTCAGAATCATTGTGACTGTTTATTCGCCCCACAGAAACGCACAAAGACTGGTTGGGAGCGAATGCCGTTGCAAGGAAAGGTGAGGATGGATGTCATAGTCTAGAGACGGGCATATAAACACACTACGGTAAGTATAGAAATAAATGTAATATTTCACGTGCTTTAAAGCCCTATACATTACCTGACACAGTTGGGGTGTCTGTATGTAAGTATTTATTTATTTTTAAGTACATTATTATCTCAGCAAGGACACAAAAGTGGACAGGAAAAAAGAATTTAATCGTCTAGCCAAAAGAGATTTTCTATTTCAAAAAATTCGGTTACGTTTATACTTTCTTAACAAGTATTCTATGTATGTTCCTCAAAAGTATCCGGCGGCACAAACTGTTTTTCCACATTGATCATAATCACGCAACTGTTTAGACGAGCACGCAGACAGCATATTATACTGATTTCTGAAGATCATGTGAACGAAGACTGAGTACGATGCTGAAAAGACAGCTGCACATCACAGAACTACATACAGTTTCAAAGAACATAGCTAGCTTCTTAAATTAGTAATAAATTTCCCAATTTTAATGTTTATTTCACACCTTACGGAGTATACGGCGACTCTTTCAAAAACACAAATAATCGACAATCAAACTTTTGTAAGTTAATAGGGTTTTTGACATGCTATCATCACAACTTTTAGTTCCTTATACTTCAGTTATCAAATTTTTCAAGGCCAACAAGTTATTAAACTGTCACATACTCGTCTTTCTCTTTACGCCACATATTGCGCAAGTATAATTTGTTTTGAAAAGGTCTTATGACTGATTGCTGAAGACATATTTGAGCCTCCTGGTGCCAAACCAAGCATATGCAAATCAATCCGTGATATGGGATGTAGCTGCAGAACACACATTAGCATATTGTCAAGAAAACCAGCAAATAAGCTGTAATCAACAGAAAAGCCGGACGCCTGTGGAGAGAGTTTGATCGACACAAATAGCAGCCTGGTCTTCTCTGGCACGCTGTTCTGACCTTTAAATAAACATATGTTTGAGTTGAAGATATGTCTTTTTGGTTGGTTTATGCCACACTGTTATATTGTCACTAATATTTTAGTGATGTGGACAGTATCAGGCCTGTGTTTGCATGGATTCACTGGATGCTTATTAAGTTGCTTATTAAGCGATAGCAAAGTGGTTTTATTTTCCTGAGTGCAATTCTCCATGGTACAATCCATGAAACAACTAATTATTGTTAAGACAAGCTGTGAACATGAATTATATCTCAATTTGCATTGCTTGTGAAGGGTGTGCTATTAATTTTCTAAACTATTTTCACCTGGCAGACGATTAAACAAGTGCAGAAAATGACATATACTTACGTCAAGGGAACAACTGAGTCATATCTAGGCACCAGAGTATTGTAAAGATTTGAGTGTGAACTTGTTTGACTGAACAAGAAATCACAAAAGCAACCTAACCTCATCCCAGTGATGCTTGCATGGGCAAACACCTAAAAATCACAGTCTTGTATTTCACCGCAACATCCAGGCAGCAGCATCACTCATCGTGTGATTCCATAAGCAGATCTAAGCTAAATTCATGTGCATTTTGGATTGTACGGTACAAATGACGTTTGTTTTTTAATTCAGATTCTGTAATGGACAAAGTAGCTGTTTTGGACAGACTGTTTCGACCGTTTCAGATATATTATTTATTAATTTTAGAGATATTGTGGCTGCCAACCTGAAAAATTTACAACAAATTTATGAGTCTTTCATCTAAGGATTTAATCTAAGAATCTGCAATTAGTTCAGCTATCAGTGTGAATATCTTCTCTATCGCTCATCTGTAGCATGCTTTATGCTCCAGTTAAATATATATATTTATATATACTAATTTTTTTCTTTTCTTTGATTTGCTTCTGGTTAATTATAACCCTGCATCTCATTAATTAAAGCAGGACTAAGCCTCACTGTGTAGGGCTGAAATGACATCTGTAATAGTTTTTCTAAAATAATTCTTATGGCTTATGTTATTAGTAAAATTGAACAATGGGCATTGTTGCATTTGTATGGCTGTGCAGCATAGTTGCCTCTGGTGATTAGTTTATTTTATTTTATTTGAATAGTTTTTTTAAATAATTGTATTACTTTTTATTAATTATTTATATGTTTGCTCAATGCATAGTCATTAAATGCACATCGCTAGTTACATTTGAATTATGAAATAAAATGAAAATAAAAAGTGCCACATTATTTTATTTTATTTTATTTCTCAATGAATATTCATTAATGCACATGCTTGGGTTACATTTATGGCTCTGCAACTTGTGAACAGTTCTTTATATACATTATGTATGTATATTATTAATTTTATTTTTTTAATTATCTTTAATATATTTCGTTTTTTATTTTTATTGATTTATTTATTAATTAATACAATAATTTCTCAGTGTATATTTATGAAATGCACATTGCTTTCATTGTATGGCTATGCAACATATTTTGAAACAAATTTTTGCTGCAGAGGAAATTTCTGGACTATTGTTTCTGGCCATGTTGTGACAGCGTTATCATTCATGAAGAGACTCGGCCTTCGCATGTTGTCCGTCCCTCATAATTAATTCACATGTGATGATGTTTCATACTCCGCGTGTGAACTCACCTCAGCCCTCATCTGAACATCCTCCAGTCTTTTTCTGTGTGTGCTCCGGCGATCACACATGACGGATGTGCTCCTCATGACCTTTAAGCCCAAGTAATCTGCATTCATTCTGTGATTGAGAGACGTGTTTCAGTGAGGACAAGTCAGGGTCATCAGTGTCATTGTCTTCTTCTTGCTAACTCTCACCGCATGCAGTTATAATTGCGCTCTAAAGTGATGGTAATTGGTGGACTTTCAGATGCACTCCCGATATATTTTTTCCCTCCTTTTAAAGTGATAGCGAAGGAAATAAATGATTTGACAATTGACGTTTAAGTAGCGATAAAAGCTGTGATAAATACAGTGTGAGATTTGAGAGTTCCTTGAGGAGATAAAAGCTCAGGTCAGCTTTGAAAAGAGCCGTTCGTTCTTTTACATTCTGATGATTATTAGCAGTGTCTTCATATTGATCAAGGGAAAACAATTCGACTACAGTAATGAGACTACAGTAATGATTTATTGGATGTATTGAACTCAGCAGGCTCAATCTGAGACTAAACAACTGATTAGTTAATATTTTATCTTGCACTTTGTGTTTGATTTGATCAATTTATCGGCACATTTTATGAGCAAGGTACACAAACAAGGACTGAAACACACAAACAAAAGTAGTTTTTTTTCCTTCACTTTCAAGGTCTTTTCAAGTACAACCTAAACCAAATTATTGGAATAAATTCAATCAGCATTGAACTGAATTAAGCTGATATTGGACCACTATGTTGCTGGTGAGCAAACAAATGAAAATCAATTTGTTTTATAGTTGGACGATTTTTATTCATATGATATATAAAAAAATATATATATAATATATATATATATACAATTATATAATGATATATATTTTATAGCTTTAAAATATTTCAATGGTAACATTGGCTATATAAAAATGAAATATCTATGAAATCATTCAGAAATTGAATGGTCTATGGATAATATGTTATCTTTATGAAAAATAAAGGTTATAATGATAAGAGTCTATATAAATTAGATTTAAAATAAGATTATTAGATTATAACTCCATTATAGCAATATATATATGTGTGTATATATAATTGCATAGACCATGTCTTCTGTAGACCTGAAATTTAGTTTCATAACTGATGATTTTTGCAGTATTAACACTGTTAATTTCCATTTTTTTACTGTATTGTATAAAACACTATTTAAGTTAACGTGGCTTGACGTCAACAAACGGTCAGTGAAAGAAATTGTGTTAGAAAATGTTGCTGGTCAGCCCCGAGAGATCTCATTTTATCAGCCGTTTTAACGTCTTTTCATTTTCTTTTTTTACTTTTACAGCTTTTTTTAGGTTCACAGCCCTGTTCAGATTGTGCGATTATATACTGACTAATGAATTGTTTCATTGATCCTTTCAGGGTTTGTGTAATTTGCATATTGAAATGTGGCATTCTCCAAAAAAAATGGTGTTGGAGAAGATGTTTGACATGCAGTTCCCGTTTCTCTTAGATAAAATCGAGAATGGAGAGGTGTATCAGAGACGCAGGGGTCTCAACAGCGGCCACACAGAGGAGCATGACGAGGGTCCTAAAGCACAGGAAGTGAGCGCTCAAACAGGAAGCAGCTGGAGGCGAGTCGTTCTGCTGATCCTGGCCATCACCATACACAACATTCCCGGTGAGTCTCTCCTCATCTCCTCTTATGTTCCTCCGTTATTCAGGTCCACATGTGCCATTCTATAGCACGCCTCTCTATGCGTGTCTCAACTTTCCAGTAGTGTAGAGTTTCATTTAGGTTTTTGGTGCAGTGATTTTCTTCCGGGTTTGAAGTCAGCAGTGACTCAACATCATCCGTCTCACTATCATTCATGAGCCTGTGTGGCTTAATCCTATGAGAAAGCATTGTCGCATAATTATTCATATCTGCATGTGACCTTTTCCTATGACAGGCGCTTCAAACGGTGATTTGATCCCGCACTGAAACATGAGTTGCATATGTTTATTATAGGCTTTCGATCAGGACACCTGTGTGCAGCACGCATTGTTTATGAGAGAGTTTATACATTTATGGACAGGTGAACCGAGGCTCATTTAAAACAAGATGCAGTCTGAAACCGGTCTATTGTATATATCGTATGTCTGTGATCGTATATATAAACATACATTGAATATGATTTTGTGTATATAAAAATGTTTGAAATGTTTATATATAGGAAAAATGTATATACATAAATATAGTGCACATAAAATGTATACCATATATATATTATAATACATATTACATATGACATTTCATGTTTATTGCATAAATGTATATAATATGCATTGTTTTTGTATTATATACACTGTATTATAATTATAATATTATATTTATTGTAATATAATGGATATAAATATGTTAATTTGCTAGATGAAATATATGAGTTGCTATACCTAACATTTGTATAAAAAAAAAAAAAAATATACGTTATGTAAGTAATAATGCATCAATATAAAATAGTGTACATTTATATGAATGGAATAATTCGTATAAACATTTTTAAATGAAAAAATATGTATAATGATATTATTTAGCAATATTAGATATATATATATTTTAATTAAGTATTTATACATGTTTTATGATAATAGGTATGGTATAAATGTAATAATTTTAATACATTCTATAGTGTGACTATATAATTTGCTATATATAAACATTTGAAAATATTTATTATATATATGGATATATACATACATACAATTCTTATAATATACTATATAGATTATGTAAAATCTTTTTTTTATGTTTTCTGAGCAAATAAAAGAATAAATTATTGGCATTTTCGATTTGCAGTAGTTAATTTTGACTCAAAATTAAATTTGCATTCAGAAATGAAATGGTCTAAAATAAAAATAGAGCATGACTGAAAATGAACAAGCAAGTCTGTTAAAGTGACGGATACTCATTATTTGTAGTTGAATGACATGCGGCTCCCGTCTGCTGATCCCTGCTGCTTTTATGACATTTTAAACGTCTCGTTCCTCCAGCTCCAGTGCTTTTCATCCCCTCCTTCTCCTTTGCATTTGCAGCATGCTGGCTTTATTTTCCTCTTTATCAGCAGCGCTTTCTCTGAGAGGCTGATTCTCCCTGATGTGTTTGTTAATCATTCGGGCTCCGATCTCTTTGCTCTGCTTTCATCGTTCCTGAGCAGCGTGAGTGAGGTGACAGGTAGTCTGAGTGCCGTCTGTCTGCGGCGTGTTCGCTCGCATGTTGGCACAGAGTGACCCAGCTGTCCTTGAAATCAGGCACACTTCTCCCAGACGTCTTGACTGCTGATGGACCTACAAACCCACCACCAGCTGCGCTTTCAAGAGTGAAAGTATGTAAGGCACAAGATGTTTTCCACACTTAATTACACAGCGACTCCTAGTTTGTTCTTTTCAGCCTGAATGTGCTTTTTCGAGCCTGCAGACTCTCATAAATGGACATATTGTCAAGCATTTTTTCAAAATGAATCATCAGAACCAGGCGACAAGTTCGCAGTCTTTTATTTTGGAAGAAATGAATGCTTTTATCCAGAAAGGATGCATTAAATTAATCAAAAGTGCCAGTACTGACATTTATAATGTTACAAAAGATTTCTATTTGAAATAAATGCTGTGTCTTCTTTTCTTTTGGGGGATAACTTTGATATTCAGCAAAAGAGTCAGTGGAAAAAAAGCTGTGTGTCAAACAATGATAGATATCGAGGATGCAGGGTCAGTGGAAGCAGAAGCATAGATTAAACATATTTACGTGATTTCTTAAGGATCATGTGACACTATATACTGGAGTAATTATGCTGAAAATACAGCTGCGCATCACAGAAATACATTACAGTTTAACAGATATTCACATAGAAAACAGCTGTTTTAAATTGTAATAATATTTCAAAATTTATACTGTATTTTTTATAAAATAAATGCATCTGGATTATAACAGATTATGCATGATTAATATTTCAAAATAAAGAAATAGCTATTAAATTTCAAGAGATAATTTGTGTTTCGCTATTTTATTTTATTTTATTTTAAAGTAAATTCCAGTCCAGTGGAATGTGCCGGAATTCAACCATTCTCTCTTTTTTACTGTTACAGCCTTGCCTCTTTGAACCTTAATTTGTCCAACTGTCCAGCCATTGAGGGCAAACGGTCTTGGTTTTCCTCACAGATCAGCTCAGTCCCTATATGGTGCATGTACAGTCGTGTGTAGTTGTATTCAGCTCGTCCCGTGACATTATGATGAGCTGACCTTTCCCTCAGGTCTCTGATGTGGGATCTAAAGTGCTGTTGGCCGGTTTGATCTTGAAAAGGTCAGTGTGAGAGAAGCACAAAGCCATTGTCCAGAATACACCTTTACATCCATTCATTTGCTGCTGTACCTTCACAAAAAGCCTGGCAACTCCGGGGACTGAAGAGGTGGATACAAAGAAGCAATGTTAGTCTCTGAGGGGGTGGGAGCAGTACATTAGCAGCTTTAAAAAAAAGCTGAGACCTGTCACGTTAGGTAAAGCTTTTTATTGTCCAGATGTACATCACTATTTTGGCATCTTTTCAGCTCTTTTTTTTCTTATTGGATGCAAAATTGCATGCAATATAGAATATTTTATCCTTTTGGTTTTTATGCTGAGCATACGCTGCCCCCTGCGCGCCGACTGCACCATAGGACTGAAGGAAATTCGCACATACTTGACGTTTTTTTCGGTTTTTTGGTAACTAATTACTGGCAAACATTGCCGGTGATTTCAAAACTACGTGGGACTGTATTTGCTTGAGCATGTCATAATTTTCTTACATAATATGACTCATTTTGTAGCATTTGTGCTTTCGACAGCCACCTGTAAGGTGAAAAGGTCTTGTATTATCGTTAGGAGGTATACAGCAAAGCAAATGGTCAACACAAGAACATGATTCCCGTCTGATTTTGAGCCAGACTATAACTATTTGTTCAATTCTCAGCCTGTTTTCACATCTATGAATGAGTCTGAAGACATTATTTATGCCTAATCCTGATTTCAAGGTGTTTGAAAAATTATGGCAGACGTGACAGACAACAGGTACACAAGAAAATGCAAACATGATCCAGATGATTTCTGCTACATATGTGGGTATTTTACTAAATACAAACAGTGCCAGAAAATTACAGACTTCGAGGGGGGAAAAAATGTAACTTGTTACTTTTTTTAAAAACTTAGTTATTTGACATTAAATAGAGTATTTGACCATATTTTCCTACTCTTCTGCATATTATAACTTACACGATTCATTTTGAATACTTTTTGTCATTAAAACTTGTGACTGCTTCTGTTATTTTGATAAGTGCATAAGCTGATACATACATACAGTATATATAATTTGAAATGTCTTAATTTTTACAGTATTTTGTGGGAAAAAAACTAAGCATGATGGAAAAATGGTATCGATATGTTTAAATTTAGCAGCAGCATCAAATTTGGTAATATTAGGCCTTTTTGCAAATCAGCATATTTTTTTTAAGATGCTTCAAAATGAGTTTTTGATTTTGTGTGCCAACAAAATGATCAGTTGATCAATACTTCATCCAAGACCTCTGTTTATCTTTATCCATTTTGCAAAAGCCAAAAAAGCCCTAGTGTAATGGATATCCATGCTGGTGGTCATGCAGCGTCGTTAGGATTTCATGCATTTTAATAGCCTCCGTTTCTTTACAGGCACGTTGACAGTGATCTCTGTATATTACCTTCACAGTGTGCCTCCTCAAAATTACAGGAAGCATTACTTGGCAAAGCCAGTAAATTAACTCATCACACTTAACAGAGTTCAAGTGCGGTCTCTCATCAGTCGAGATGGTGGTCTTGCAGTTGTGCTGCTCCTGTTACCTTAAATGTCCCTCACAGCATGAGCGAAATCAAGTCAGCAGGTAATCAGAGTGGTTTCGTGTCAGTTTGAGTTGTGTGTTGCCTGTTCAAAGATGTAGTGACCTGTTGTCAGTACATTTTCACATTGTAATCCACCGTTATAAAGTGGTTCCATGCACTTTTCTTCTTTGAAAGATGAATGTGAATGGAATTGCATGTGCATTTCTATTCAACATCCAGGACAGGTGCACAAGAGGGTCTGAAGAAGTGCACGGCATAAAAAAAATATTAGTAACAAAAACAGACTACTACAGTAAAGTAAAAAGAGACAAAAGCATACATTCGTTCATTATTCCTCTGCATTAAGTCTCATCACAATGAATTGCCGAGTCGTCTGGATCTACAGCATTGGGCTTAATGTTAATTACCACAAAATGTAATTATTTAAACTCGTCAAAAACGAGTTAGTGGCGAGTCATTACAGTCGAGTTAATGGTGAGGCACTTACGATGGAAATAAATGTGCCCGGTATTTAGAAGCATAAATGTGAGCTCATAATTTAATTAAAGCACTATTAATTATTCTGTTTTAGCTGTTATTGTGATAGCAAAGTAAAAGGTTATAATAGCCTAAAAACAACTATTATTTGACGATTATAAATGACTATTATTTCACGTGTCAGGCTTTATAGAGTTAAGAATCATGTCTGATTTGTGTCTGGTGGACAAGACTTCAGCTTGTACAACATTTAGACAACTTTATAGAAAAACAATCCAGAAATGGGCTCAGACAATATTTATAATATAATATGGCCGTTATGGTTCAGTAAATAAAAGTAATGTCAATATTTATGATTTTTTTTAATCATCATTTTTTAATTGCATTTAAATAAGTTCAAGTTATCTTGCAGTCCTCCTAGGATTTTACTTCACTTTCAGTTGAGTGTCTCTTTTATTCAGTGCTTCCTTAGACATTAGATATGTTGAATTTTAGAAATGTGCCTTCAAGAGCATCATCATTAGTTCAAGACCTCCCATTGCTTTCTTCAGTGTTCAATGCACAGCCATTTCTTCTCAGTTTCTGAGCGTTTGAGAAAACGGGACATGAGCTGCTTGCTACTTCCTCATTAGCACCGACTTTCATCTTCTTCTTTGTCACATCAAAGATAGGAAGAGAATCAAAAAGAGCAGCATCTCCTCGAATAATGCTGGGATGTGCTATTAGGATCAGAAAGAGGCATTTGGAGGTTTTGGATGGCCGAGCTCTACCTCAGCTCTTTGTGGCCCTTTCTAACCTCAGATCTTGATCGCAAAGCCACAAGGCTCTACTGAGATGTTAATGAAGCTCTGATGCACTTTGGTAAAAATAACCCATGTGGATTTGCTTTCTGCTGCAGTCTGGATGTTTGATAAGGTTGAGTTGAGTGCTTCTCCTCCTGATGGCACGGTGCAGGGCTTTGCCTACCTAATTTCCTCCGGTGGGTTCATTAGGTTCCTTTGCTGGTTCTTAAGCAGCAGTGAAACCGCAGCGGGCTTTGTAGAGTCTTTATCTTGCTTTTCATTGCTCCTTCTGTTGCTTTCTGCTTATTTTCTCTCCCAGAAGTCAGTTTTTGTTTTCTACCAGAAACAAAGCGAAATGTGCTGCTTTGAACAGTGTGTCTGCATTCCTGCTGCACATCACGCCTGCTGTGCGTCAAACTCCAAGACAGCCAAGTTAAAAGGCTTGAATGAAGCATCTAGGCCTACATTTAAGATTATACATTTAAAATCTCCATGCATTTGGATTTCAACATAAACAAATAAACGTAAGTGCACTTAGAATCAGCATGAATCTGTTAAATGTAAAAGCAAGGAAATATATTAAGTTATAAGTATGAACATGGTTAAAATATGGCTAGCCGTGGAACAAGCAATATTCAGTTAAAATATATTATTTGGTTATTGTGCATTTAAAACACATTCAGTTTATTAGTACTATTACAGAAATCTGACCTGTTTTATATACAGTATATATGACTGTCAAATATGCATCACATTAATTATGTTAGTTTATGTTGAAACTGTGTAATCCAAATGGATGGAAATGTCATATGCAATGCAAATATATCTTAATAATTATTATTTTTTGAGTATTTTGATGTCCTCGTTATATGGTATGACGCCTCAAGCCTTTTATTACCATTACTCAGAAAACTTCTTACATTGCTGAAGACTGTGGTTTTTATGTTGGTATTAAACATCTGCAGACTTTTATTCACAGTGTGGAGGTCAAATGTCTGCAGAGCAAAATTGCCTTCATGTTAAATGTCACTGAAGTGAAGAAGACAGAAATAAGCTGGTAGACGTCTAAGGAGTGTGCTTTTGTCTGCTCTAGAGCGCTGCTGTAACCTCTGTCAGCCGTTGATGCCGAAGTTCAGCTAGTTTTGTCAGGACGTAATTACAGTGTTTGCTGTGCAGCGCTCTATTGATATTCCTCATACAATACATTCTGTAAAAATGTGTTCAACGTGCAATTAAATCAGCCTGAACCGCTAAAAGGAATAGTTCATTCAAAAATGAAAATTTGCTGAAAAACATCCTCACCCTCAGGTTAGCCTAGATGTAGATGAGTTTGTTTCTTCATCAGGTTTGTAGAAATGTAGCACTGCATCAGTGTCTCAGCAATGGATGCTCTGCAGTAAATGGGTGCCGTCAGAATGAGAGTACAAACAGCTGATAAAAACATCACAATAATCCACAAGTAATCCACAGCACTCCAGTCCATCAGTGAACATCTGGAGAAGACAAAAGCTGAAACACATCCAGCATTAAGATGTTTTTAATACCCAAGCTCATTGGAAATACTTTTGGGTATTTCCAACATGATAGAGTATTAACCTTTTAGCGACAGTCCTCGGATATTTGAATTCTGAACCACTGCAATACGTACCTGAAGAAACGTAATACAAACACAGCAATACGTACCTATATCAATGTGATAAAAATGTGCCAGGGTTCACGTATGGAACCCATGTTTTAGCGCCACTCAATGGACATTTCACTTGGAAACTGCTGTGAAACATGCTGTAAGGTATACGTAATATCAGTATTGCATAAATGTTGCCACAAGCACGTTATTTCCAATGACCCTGGGTTGCGTTTTAAACTTCAAACCGTCGCTTCTGGCTAAAAAACGAGTCCGTAATCCATAATAACGCGTCCTCCAGTGAAGTGACTGAAAACGTGTTCTGGTTGTGAATCAGGAGAGAAATCGGTCAAAGATCAATCAGAGTTTTTTTAAAAAAGCTCTAAACACATATGTGGATGGTTTTGATGTTTTTTTCTACCTTCCCTTCTTCCCCCCCCTTCTTCTGTGAGAGACAACAGCAGATGTGAGGAAGCCTTATTAGGGATTATGGATTCAATGTATTTGAGTTAAAAACGTCTTAGTGCTGGATTTGTTTCAGCTGTTGTCTTCTCCAGATGTTAACTGATGGACTGGAGTGCAGTGGATTACTTTTACTTGCTGGTCATCTATGTGTATTTGTTTTTATCAGTCGTTTGGACTCTCATTCTGACGACACCATTGACTGCAGTTAGCATACCATTGCTGAGATTTCACTTAGCAATGTTACATTTGTGAAAAAATCTCTCTGTCTGCGATTTAGCTTTAGCAACGCCGTTGTCAAACCAACTCTTTCTCCCATTTTAAGGTGGGCTGCGTATCCTGATTAGGTGTCAGAAAAGATGCAGCGGCAAGTTGCTTCTGAGGTTCTGCGGGGCAGTGAAAGTTGTCACTATGTGTGTCAGAAATGAATTTTCGGTCCTGGAGAGCCGATGAGTGGACAGAGAGCAGCTGCAATCCTGTGCAAAGGCTCCATCTCGGAGTACAAACACAGAGCTGTCTAGGTGACTGCCTTATAATGGGCACGTCTCAAAACTGGTTCCAGAAAATGAGCAATGACTGTAGGCACAACAGTTTCCCCGATACGACGTAACTAATAAGTAAAAATCCCCGCTTCATAAATGCACTGTGTACTGGACACTTGTCCAGCAGTGGGGAAAAAAAAAGCGGATGCAAGATGGGGACTGTGTAAAATTTCAATGGTTGATTGTCAACTAGCAACAGTAGCTGACATGAGAATCAAATGTTTTTTGTAAACTGAGGATACTGTATCATTTAAGCGGAAAAATTTAAGTTGTGATGTTTTCAATTTCATGGCTTTTCATCAAAACACATGGTCTCAATCAAAAAAAGTTGGGGGAGCAAGGCACATTGTGGTACCAATGTGTGGCACCCCTCTTCTTTTTATAACAGTCTGCAAACGTCTGGGGACTGAGGAGACAAGTTTGCTCAAGTTTAGGAATAGCAGCATGTTTGTGCTGGTAGTCCCCAGTGTCTTGGTCTCAGACCAGCTTCTCAGTGCCACCATCCAACCCACTTGTCGTTAAGGTCCTTACTGTCGCGCTATCGTTCCTCTTTATGAGAAAATTATTGCGCCCACAATCTTTTCCTCTTGGGGATTGGAAAGTAGTGGAAATAGCAGGCCTTTGGACCATCTCGCACCGTACCCCGATGCCTATCTAGACGCACGCCATAGAAAGGATGTAATTGATCTGCAAGGCTATTTGTGGTATGGCATTTTGTCACTATGTGGAAAAAATGCGAAGGTTCCCCTGACGAAGAGACGAGTTCAGGATGGGCGCTGCGATATGTTGGTCTAGAACGTTGGACTATACGCCATCCGTTCAGCATTCTTGTATGGGGCCGCTCCAGACTGGTAAGCTGCCCATGCAACACGCACTCCATGCACCCCATCATCAGAGATGCAGGCTTATCGAAATCTGGATGCGCGGATAACAAATTGGGTTGTCCATTGTCCTCGTTAGTGGGGTTACAGGAGGACATTGGCGTCCCAGTTTTGACCACAGAACAGTTTTCCACTTTGCTACAGTCCATTTTAAATGGGCCTTGGCCCAGAGAAAACGCCTGTGGTTCTGGATCATGTTTAGATATGGCTTTTTTGACCTATAGAGTTTTAGCCAGCAACAGCGAATGGCACAGGGGATTGTGTTCACCAACAATGTTTTCTAGAAGTACTCCTGAGCCCATGTTGTGATTTCCATTACAGTAGCCTTCCTGTATGTGATGCAGTGCCGTCTAAAGACCCGAAGATCACGGGCATCCAGTATGACTTTCCGGCCTTGACCCTTACGCACAGAAATTTGTTCCAGATTCTCTGAATCTTTGGAATATATTATGCACTGTAGAGGATGATAACTACAAACTCTTTGCAATTTTTCTCTGAGAAACCCCTTTCTGATATTGCTCCACTATTTTACATTTCGCCGCAGCATTGGGGGAATTGGTGCAGTCATATGCCTCTGTCCCCGACTTCTGAGAGACCCTGGCACTCGGATTGAGGTCTCTTTTTTTTCCTACTCTTTTATCACTCCATCGTCTTTGCCCAAGTGCCTATATATTAGTTGCATAATGTTCCATCCCCCAGCTGTTCTATATGTACATTTACCCCCTTTTCCGACTCTTACTGCACCTGCTCCCAACTTTTTGGCATGCTCGCTAGGCTCTCATGAAATCCAATATGAGCCAATATTTGGCATGACATTTTCAAAATGTCTCACTTTCAACATTTTTTATATGTTATCTATATTCTATTGTGAAGAAAATATAAGTTTATGAGATTTGTAAATTATTTCATTCCTTTTTTAACTCACAATTTGTACAGTGTCCCAACATTTTCGGAATTGGGTTTGTATATATAGCCATACTAAACGCTCTATTAATTTATCATGATATCATACATTTTCGACTCTGTATGTATTAATTGCATTTATAAAATTGTCCCATCATTTTTGGATACGATTAACCAAAAGTTAATAAACATTAATTGATTGCATATGTGTTGGCATACTTACCGATTTAAATGTGCCGTAGGGTTTTTGCATACACTTTGTTAATTGATGAAAACAATTAGCTTTCAGATTGAGCTGTTTAAACATTAGGCAACATGGTTGCATATACCAGTAGCTGTTCATGAAGTGAGATTAAAAAAAAAAGACCTTTATTTATAATAAAGATAATACAACCTGTGTTATTGCTACGCCTATTTAAAACGCATATTCTTAGTTCACATGTTGACAGAACATCTGACCCCGTGTCTCATTACGTCATGACATAAACTTAAAACTATGGCACAAGCATTACAGTTAGTCCAGTTGGGTAATTCCACGTTGTGTCATCCAAAATGTTCATCGGCAACTTTCAATGCAACTCAAAAGTAAATCTTACATTCTTAACAAACATAAAAACCCTAAATAAATACAATTTAGCGCTTCATACCTTGGGTTGTTAAAACTATTGGTAGCCAGACTCATCATTAAATAAGTCCTATGAAATAAGGTCAAATACATTTTAAAACCGTTTGTTTTTCAACAAACTATGAACCAAATTAATGCAAGAATCTGGAACAATGTTGGAAAGATTATTTTAAAATGATTTTTAGACACTATCATGGACCCCATAACCATTGCACGTGTTTCGGATAGGGGAGTACACCAGATAGCTCTCAGAAGTAATATCTTCTCACACTTTCCCTTTCGTTGCGAACACTGCGAGCTGTTTGCATTTTGACTCCTATAAACTGCAGCACGAGAGACTCACTCTTAATCCATTGTTCCACTTACCGTTACCCACATTCCTCTCGTCATTCTACATAATCTACATACTGTATCTCAGCTAGCGGAATGCATGCCTATACAGTGCCATAAATATGCATCTTCCAAATGATCTCGCTGCGTTCCATCAACATAAACCACCGATCTTATAGGGCTTTTCTGAGTCTCAGTTTACAAAATCACTCCCCGATGTTCAGATTGTGAGGAGTCGAAATTATGACGTTTACAATTTATTGTAAGATGCATAAATTTTTGTGACTCACCACAGCTCTTTTTTTTTTTCCCAATGCAAAGTCCAAACAATAACACACACGTCCGGATTCTATATGAAGAATCCTTTAAATTACGCTGTAGTTTGTCTGCAAAACAGATCAAAAGGCAGTGGGTAGAGGATCAAACTGGGAATGACGGTCGTCGTAATAACAAACTACACCTCGGAATTCATTGCTACACGGTAGCCATTATAGGTTAACCATGACGATCCAATTGAAGGTGTCGTGTTGTGTAGTTGTGTGGGTGGTTTCCACTGTCCTTCGGGAAACCACTGGTGTCCTGATTTGTATATGCGCCGGCCGTCATTAAGTTCAGTGCACTTACAAGCACATCCTTGACATAACATGTGAACTCCACCGGCAGCATTCTACGATCTGGTGTTGCACTGGATTATTAGGCACCCTTCCAACCTACCGAGGCCTCTTTCAAAAGCATTTGTATGTGACACTAGCATAAAAAACGCCCCTTTCTGCTAAACCGGTTTACTAGCAACCCACCATATGCCCGAGCTACCCCAATATAGTGGATCGGTCCTCTGAGGACGCAAACCCCCCTGGATTCAATTATATAGAAGTGACACTAAGTGAAATAGAAAATTATGTTGATCTTTTGCGCATCCGCGCGGGCCGAAATGCCACCAGACACTCCTCTGTTGTACCATGTGTGTGCTGTCTATGAGCACATTGTTGATGTGGATCATAGTGTTGTTTCAGTATTGGCCCCTCAGTGTTGGCCGCTGTCATGTGAACTACCTCCCCAAGTTATCACGCATGCTCTACACTCGAGAATGCACTCGCATGACGCAACGTAATTTCATGAATGTTGTCATACCAGACGCTCAAATACACACACATATGAACCACTGTGGATTTGATACCCAGACCACTTGATACTGATTTTGCGTCGAGGAGGATTTTTGACTGTGCATCATCTTTTTCCCTCACACCGATATTGCAGTCTTGCGCATCGGACTGCCAGCCCTTGTTTTAGTCCATTGCGCGTCTGATATTAGTATTGTTTCACATATGCACCGACCGCCTGTTTAGCAGTTGCACTCTTCATACAGACTAAACAATTTGGACCCAGTTACTTATTATTGTGACAATTGAAGCAGTCTTTTATCTGAGCAGGTTTATTAGCACCGCTGAGCAGTCTTGAGTACCTGCTGTTCGTGGACGTTCATTTTTATTCTCAGGGCATCTGGCCATGGGAATTGTCTGATGGCCACTTTGGCATTTAATGCTGCGTGTTGTCATGCATTATGTGTGATCAGGGGTCGTAGTGCTTTGGGAAGCTTAACAGAATACTTGGTTTGCTTGTGGCATTGTATTCACATTCCACCCACGTTTTAGTATATATTTTATGTCTATAGGAAACATAATTTACATTTACAGTTTTAAAGTGTAAAACATAAGAGTTCAAGCTTATCTCATGTCTAATTATAGCACCTAAATATATATATATATAAATATGTTTTAAAATAACAGGAAATCTAACATGGCTTCTATTCAATCGAAGTTATTTAAATGTGGGACTGTAGTTGTTTTACCAGTAAGTTTAAATTGCGTCTCTTATCTTTCCTCAAATATCTAAAATTGAAAATGCACCCATTATTATATGAGATACAATATAAAAAGGGGGAGAGAAAGAGAGAGAGGAGACTGGTTTAATTATAATCTGTATTTATTTTTTGAAGAAAACATAATATTAAATGGAAAATTGTTGTTGTTTTAGTTTTTTTTTTTTCCCCCAATAACATTTAAATCTAGTATTGTTATATTAGATTACATTTCTATCTACCGCCAGCTGTCGCCCTGGAGCTCACATCTCCGAAAACATCGAAGCAAATTTTCAAATAGATGTTTATTAACAAACCGCATATTTGAAGCGTAAACAAGAACATTCTCGCATAAAAAAACTCTATAAACTACATTCTGTGACACAAAAACTGTATTATTTATAAGAATTATAGTGGATTTGAGATTCGAGAACCAGAAATAACTCTTGTATAAAACAGGAATGTAAAAAGGCATGTAATATTGAGTATTTTGAGTTGCGTACTCTTCAGTCCAATAAAAGATAATGTACAATATTCCAGAGGCACTTGGCGCATCACCAGTTTTGTTAATGTTCATTTGTACTGTCATAAACAACAACAACAATAATAATAAAACATACGCATAATGAGGGCCGGATACAGAATTATAGGTAAAGTTAAAGGTCGTCATGGTGTAAAATCACACTCTGAATGGTCCAAAATTGCTTTTATCAAATCTGTGCCGCTTCAGAGGAAGATAAAAGTCAGTGTATGTTTTTTGGTGAAAAATTTCATTGATTGTGATGGGAGTCCCGAGGCAAAGAAATGAGGCCCAGTTTGTCCATTAATGATGTGCACGACTCACTTATTAAAATCAATTAAACATCAAAACTCTGTTGCATCACATCGGCTGACAAATCAGCCGTCGTATTTTATTAAGCACAAATATTGCACATATGCAACCCAGCCTCTGCTTTTACTTTTAGACATTGGAAGTCATTCATCTTGCCTTTTAATGAATGATTTTAAGTCGAGCATTTCTCCAGGCTTTCGAGTCAAAATACCTGTTTTGTGATCGAGATTTGGCTCTTAGGTGGTGTTATTTGGATGGAGAGATAAGATGTCTTCATTTCTCTCTTCTAAAGCATGTGAGTGATGAGGAGGAGGCTGAGAAAGGGAAGACTGTGTTTTATGGATGGAGCTGGAATATAAATCAGCTAGAGATGTTTGTAATGAATCTTACATGCGTGTGCGCCGCGATACGACTGAGAGCGTTTATCATCTCACAGGCTTTTGAGCAGTCTCAGAGCAGCGGTGTTGCTGTGGTTAACATGCAGACGTAGCATGTGGTGTATTTCAAACAAGAACAATGTGATTTCTCGGGAATCTTATTGAGCTGTTCGTCAGCACTGCGGTGGGTCCTTAAACTGGTGTCATTAAAACTGGTTATATAGCAAAGTGTATTAAGTTAAACTAACCCGTATGTGATCCTGGAGCACAAAAGAAGTCGCTGGGGTATATATCTGGGTCGAAAATCATTAGGATATTAAGTAAATCATCAATCATCAGTCAATCATGTTCCATGAAGATATTTTGTAAAAACTTAATTCCTGATTAGTAATATGCATAGCTAAGAAATTCATTTGGACAGCTTTAAAAGCAATTTTATCATTATTTGGATTTTTTTGCACCCTCAGACTCCAGATATTCAAATAGTTGTATCTCAACCAAATACTGTCCTATCCTAACAAACCATACATCAATGGAAGATGATTTATTCAGCTTCAGATGATGTATACATCTCAATTTAAAAAAAAAATTGGTTTTGTGGTCCAGGGTCTTTGTGTTATTGTTATGTGAAACTGAAAAAACAGAAGAAGAAGAAAAATTGAAGAAGCTTATGCCAGGGTATGATCTGTTAGCTGAAACCAAAACATCAAAAAAAACTGAACAACAAATAAATATGCATTAATCTAAATGTACATTCAGTGTTGAATAGGGGGAGAGCGGGGTGAGTTGAGCCAGTTTTTACTTGCGGTGTGTTTAAAGTGAGCACATGACCGTAATGGGTCTAATTTAAATATGTACATACATTTCAGGATGTGGTGCATGCTTGGGAATAATCACATTGGATCTAAAATAAACCGCTTTCCAAACTATGCTTTCCAAAAAAAAGAGTGGTCTTGGGCTCAATTTGAGCAACATGGAGTTAAAAACTGTGCCATTGATCATGCTGAGTCAAAGTGACAGTGTTCAGATATCAAAGGCTATATCAAGAAGAGAAATTCAAAAAAAGAATCTTAAAATCTATGTGGAGCCTGTGATGGACTGACCGTTCATCCAGGTTCCCTCGCCCTGTGGACTCAAGACTGCCTTCCAACATTGTACCAATGCAAAAAGAAAAACCTGACTGCAGTGACCTTAAAAAAATGGGCGCTATAAGGCAGGAAAATACAGTTTCATAAATCACACTTCACATAATGGCCAATTTACATTGATACATAACCCCCCTTTTTATGCCTATTTAAAATGTTCAGAACAAAAATCAAGTTCAAAACAAAGAACAAAATAACAATAATGTTTGGTGTAAAATTAATGAAATATAGTGTAGAATTACAGTAAAATAATACTTTATAATCGTAAGAAGGGGTGAGCCACTGGCTCAACTTAAAACAGGACTTTTGGTTCATATTACCCCACTGTTACCATTTTAACAAACTTGTATCATCATCAATTGTATCATATTATTATATTGATATTTTTTCAGATTTGTCTAATTGTTCTGACACAGATGCATGAGTCCTTGAACATAAAGACAAAAAAAATTCCTTTGAACAGCAAAAATGTTCCTAAATGTACTTACAAATGATCCCATGGGCCTCTCTCCATTGAGAGAGGGTGAGGGGTAACTTCAATATGGTGGTCATATCACCATATTTGTTTAAGGTTGAAAAGGGGGGTTTGCTCGTTTATGTGATGTTATAAGGGGTGTGCGCATTAATTCCCACAGGGCTCAAATCACATTACGCTCTGTGAGATAATGCATTAGATAGTATTAAAAATTCCGCACTGAGGCTGGAGTTATTGGATCAAAATACAATAAGAACAGTTCAATTAAAACAGCTGTTTTGCTATAGAATATCCCCGTTCAAAATATTACATATCTTGTGAGGCGCTGTCTTTTCAGCATATTCCTCCAGTCTTCCAGTTGGAACATGATCTTCAGAAATCAGTATATCTGATATCTGCGCGCAAGAAACTTTATTTTTATTGTTGAAAACAGTTGTGCTGCTGAATAGTTTTGTAGAAACTGTGATGCATTTTATTTTTCAGGATTATTTGATGAACAAAGCGATGTTAAAAAAACAGCAAACTTTGTTTAAAACGGGAATTTTGTAACACTATAAATGTTTTACTGTCACTTTGATCAATTTAATGTGTCCTTGCCAAATAAAAGTATTAATTTATTTAAAAAAATCTTTCTGAAACAGCTTTCTTAAATCAAAAGACTTTCAACATGGCCTCTTCTTGTTTAAATAATGAACTAGCTGCAGGTTCAGATTTTGAAAGACAGCCTGAACTGTCACTTTAACCAAAGCACAAGTGTTTACTTGAGAATTTCATCTGATTTAATGCCATGTTGATTTGATATCAAATGCATTTACATATCCTCAATTTCCTCTGAGCCCAGAATGAATTTTCCTGCCTAAAGATAAGATTGACCTGATTAATCTGAGTGATGGCTTTGAATGAACAGATTACTCTCACACACACGCACACACACGCACACAAACACACACACCCACACACATCCACACACACACACACACAAACACCACGAAACTACACACACACACGTTTGTTTTTTTATGGTTTATGGGGACTCTCCATAGGTGTAATTGTTTTTATACTGTACAGACCGTATATTCTATTGCCCTACACCAACCCTACACCTAAACCTCCCCCTCGCCGGAACCTTTGTGCATTTTTAGATTTTCAAAAAAAAAACAATTCTGAATTATTTATAAAACTTTTGAAATACGGGGACACTCAAAATGTCCTCATAAATCACCTTCTCGTTGTAATACCTGTCAAACCCATGTTATTATACAAATTTGTGTCCTCAAACACCATAAACACTGGCACACACCACACACTCAAAACGCAGCACGCACACACACAAAACTCACTCACGCACGCACACACGCACGCACGCACACGCACACACACACACAAAACACGCACACACACACACATATAGTGTCGCTGCAGGAGCGCTGTAGTGGATGATGTGAATTGAATTGGACTGTGATTGGATGTCAGCTTATCAGATGGCTAAGGTGCTGCTGGACTGAAAAAAGTGCATCTGTCTCAATACTATACGATGTTTGAAATCTAAACTCAAATAGCAGATCGATCGAGACAAATCCTCTGCTGGCTGCAGCCCCACACATGCACCAATGAAAAGGACAGCCTCACAGGAAATTGAGAACTGAGAGCAAACAGGAAACAAGTTTGGAAAGTGATTTTGATCGTGAACTCCATCCAGCATTACACATGTAATATAAGGGTCACCAGAAAAACACAAGAAGCATTCAATATTAAATAACATATAACTGACAAATGAAATCAAACTGAAAGTTAAAGCAATAAATAAAAGAAAAATACAGTAGCAACATTTCTATTATATTTACAACTAAATGCATTTTTCATAAACATAAATAATATTAATATAACAAATTACTAAAAACTGTTTTTTTACCTTTATCTAACCACCTTAAAAATGCAAATGGTGATGAGAAAGACAGACACAAAACACCATCATGATGTACCACACACTAAATGACACTAAAATAATGATGAGCATTAATTTAACAACATTTAACAACAGAGTTAACTGTGACTTACCTCACGATTCTGACTTTTTCAAAATAGTTTATATCTTGCAATTCTGAGTTTTTATCTCACAATTTGCGGGGAAAGTCCGAATGGGAGATAAGTTTTTATTTTCTTGCCCTGTGCAGGAATAAGCTTCCCTAACAGGAAAAAAGAATCTGCCAATAGGTTAGTCAAATCAAAACTTAATTCGACTTTTCTGAATTTTTTCTTGTTTTATGTAAATATCCTAATTTTGATACATTTACACCTTGACTAACACTTACTACCACTAACCACCTTACATACATGACACATAAAATAATGCAATAAACATTAACAAAATAAATCACTAACGTACATACAGTCTAGCATGGGGGGGAGAACTAAGAAAGAAACATGAAAAACCAATCAAATGTGAAGTGTCAAATTATGAGAATGTCAATTGTATATATTTCACTGTACATTGTAGATAATTTCACTTTCAGAACTGTAAATTTACATTATTGACAGTAAACTACTAAAATGTCCCATTACAGTATGATATTATTTATATTGATTATTATATCTCTATTACAGTGTTTCACTTTATCTTTAAAGGGAAATTTCTGTCATCATTCCAAACCTTGATATTTTGAAGAATGTTGCAGTCTAAACAACTTTGGACCCCATTGACTTTATATGGAACAAAAACATAGTTTAAAATATCCGCTAATGTTCCACACAGCATGAGGGTGAGTAAATGACCACAGAACTCTCCTTTTAATGGCTGTTGGCGCTTTAATAAGGAAAGGAGGATCTTCAGCACGGCCTGCTGATTCATTTTTAAGCCACAGTGACCCAAGAACTAGACAGTTACTAGACAGATGAGTGACTAACTAACAAACATCTTCTGCTCTCACTAGATTGAGGGCAATGGTTTGTATTGCTAACATCTCACAAACTGCCTTCAAAGGGCATTTGATGACTGTAACTGCAGGAGTGATGGGACGCTGAAGGCTTCCTTTGTTGGCAAGGTTCTGTCCTGATCATCAGTGCAGTTTTCAGCAAGCTGATATTGGTGTTTAAAAGCCTGTGAAGTGTAAGCAGGTGTGTGTTTTCTGTGTTTCAGAGGGTTTGGCTGTTGGCGTGGGCTTTGGAGCGGTCGGGAAAACTCCCTCAGCTACGTTTGAAAGCGCCAGGTAAGACGTGAACACGGTTAAAAGGATAGTTCAACCAAAATCAAACTCTTTCAAACATTTGCTCACCCCCATATCATTCCAACATGTATGATTTTCCCTTGTGAAACACAAACCGAGGTGTTTAGCAGAATGTCTGAGCTCCTGTTGTCCATAAAAACAGATGGAAAAGCATAATAAAAGTTGATCATAAAGAGATTTTCAGTCAATAACAGCCTGAATGTGAGTCTGTTCCTCATAAAAAAGCTACATTCAGAAGAACATAGTGAGCAAGTCATAACTTTGATACATTCATTGCACTTTTTTGAGCTTCGCCATATAAATCACTTTTGTTGATTGAAGAAGAGCATCTTAGACATTCAGAACATCTCATTTTGTGTTTTACAAATCGATTGAACCGAATCTAAGATGAGGCCAGAAGAACAGGTGAATGCAGACAGAATCTAAAAGATAATGTGTGCTAATGCTGGAAGTCAGAGTGACTCAGGATCTGGACAGTAACTGAGAACACAAGTTGTATTATGTTTTATTGTAGTTAGTAAAAAAAAAAAAGAGTAATGGTTTTAATTGCCTACATCTCACAAACTGCCCTCAATGGAAATAAATAAATAAATCTTACTCAGCAATTTTAGTGTTGTTTTACAAAAATACTTTTTATTCAACAATTCAGACTTTTTTTTAATAAAATAAAATAAAATAATAAAAAAGGTAATTGCAATTTTTTATCTCAGAATTTTGACTTTTTTTGGAATTGCAAGTTTGCATCTTGCAATTCATGTTTCACAATTTTGAGTTTATACTGCGCAATTCTAAAAGAAATATATGAATTGAGATAAAAAAAGTCACAATTAACTTTCTTTTTTTCATTTTATCATTTTTTATTTTAATTTAATTTGACTTTCTTTTTTTTATCCTGTTGTAAAAAACAGGCTGCCATAAAAACAAGAATGAACAGTCTCTCTGCCAGTGGGTCATTTTATTTATTATTGATTTCAAGATGTGTTTCTGTCCCACTTGGTTTAATTTTGTCTTGTCAATGCAAAAACTCTGCTTTAATTCTGATAATTTTTCAGGAACCAAGCATTATTCAGATGTTATTTTCATCTGAAGTTGTAAACTATAGTGACTTTAAGAAACTAGTGTAGATATTTGTACTGGAAAACAAAAATGCTGAGGAAGAAACACATTTTTTGCAATATCGAATGATATTTAATGACTAAAAATGAAATGAGGCGATGCTTCTTTTGTTAAGAGTTGAAAGCTCAGTCAGTCGTATTCAGCTTAATTGTTCTCTGTCAACCTAACACTGGGGCCAGAAGGATGTGAGGGTGAGTAAATGATGACAGAAGTATTTTAGCGGTGAGTCTATTCTTTAAAGGGCACATGCGTGTTTTCTGACAGTATTGTGTGATGCTGTCACCAAGTGGACGAAATGGTATTGTTAGAACACACAAACACAGAACACACACAAACACACAACACACACAAACAAGCACTTACTCACACACACACCACACACACCCACACACACTTACTCAACACACACACCACCACACTTACTCACAACACACACACGTCCAGCACACACACGACACCACACGACAACCAATCACTTACTCACAACACCAACACACAACACACCATAACTTACTCACACACACACCAGAACACAAACACAGACACACACACAATAACTTAATCCACAACACACGCACACACAATCACTACTGCACACACAAATCACACACCCCAACAACACACACCAACACACCAACAAACACACACACAAACACACACAACAAAATCACTTACTCAACACAAACAAACACACACACACACAGACACACACACACACAATCACTACTAACACCACACACACACACACACACACACACAGACACACGCACTCACACACACACACACAAACACAAAAACAAACACACACACACACACAGACACAAACAACAAGCAAGTACACAAACTCACAAAAACAGCACACACACACACACAATCATTACTCCACACACCCACACACAAACCACACACACAAAAACAAAAACAAACACACCACACACACGACACAACACACACACAACACCCACACACACAAACTTAATCACACCACACACAGGACACACACACACAATCACTTACTCACAAACCACACACACACACACACACACACACACACACACACTCTCTAACACCCACACACACACACACACACACAAACAAACAAACAAAACCCACACACACACACACACACCAAAAGAGCGTGTTGTTGCGATCGTTCTCATGCACATGTTAATATCCATGTTCTCGGGACAGTGTGTTTAATTGGAAGAATCCTGCCAGACAGGGTTGGAGAGAGTGAGCGAGAAGGAAACCGGCTAACAAGTGTTCACATCATACTGCCAGATTGAATCTGTTAGCCGTCACTGAGATACAGAGCTGCATGTGTAAGCGTCGAGCACCGGACTCACTATAGGTCTCAATGAGTCCTGTGGTGTGTGTGTGTGTGTGTGTGTGTGGTGTGTTAGCGCTGTGAGAGAGAGTGAGGAATGACCGTCCAGATGTGAGCGAAAGCTTGCAGAGTTGCGGATAGAACATGTCTTTATTTGTATTGTGTCAGACAGTGTGTGTGTGTGTGTGTGTTTCGCCATAGGGAATGCGGTTTTGGATTAGCCTTCGATCATGCTAATCCTTTACATCCGCCAGTGACAGCTGAGGGGTTTGTGCTTTCTAGAGGAGCGAGAGCTCGATTTGGTCATGATTAAAAGCGCAGAGACAGATGGATGAATAGATACATGGTCTGTTCAATAAGTAAACACAAGCAGCAGCTTTCTGTGGTGTGCTCAACTTATGATACAGCATAAGAAAGAGGTCTTTGTCAGCCTGAAAACAAGCAAGCAGAGAGTAGAGTGTTTTATAGCACATTGTATAGCACATTTTTCACATGATGTTGATGTTTATAATATCTTA
>JADLZN010011533.1:0-45781 GCA_018155175.1 Sinocyclocheilus anophthalmus
CACACACGAAACACTCCTCTCTCTCTCAGTGGATTCCACTGTAGGGAAATTCATCTGCATCCCTCATGCGCGCTATAGCAGCCCCCGCCAGACTGCAGAGGGGCAGCAAACAATGCTCATTAATCACCTGTTGGTTTTATTTTATTTTTTCTGCCACTTTTAGGCTGCTTGTCGACTCGTACAATGCTGGCGGTTTCTGTAGGTACTACTTCTGGCCACAATTTTACTCTTGTTAAACCATGTTACTTTACGTATCTTCAGCACACAGTGAACCTCTGGTTGTTATTTACAGAATAATAAGAAGGGGATGATTTATAGTACAGTGAGAATGTGAAGTTTTCAGCTATATTTTGTATGCTTTTTGTGGGGAACAACCAAAATATGATAGATAAATAAGGTTCAAGGGAAGCATTGTTGGTACCTAAATACTCCATAAATTTGAGGGGGTTTTAATTGTGTGTCATCAAACTATTCATCATCACAAGATGGCTGGCACCCTGAGCTGGATAGTGGAGGAGGGTTGACCTCAAAAAGGGCTCTGACCTGAGCGAATTTTCAGTGCTTTTGTGGGTTGGTGCTGATTCAGCATGACTGATGCCAAATATGGGATCTAATGAGGGAGAAGAAGACTCACCTTGTCACTTAGGTCTCTGGAGACATAAAGCAACACGTCACGAGGCACATCTGCAAATAGGCGTTCCCCAGACACCTGCAGCGATCAACAGCCATAATAACACCACACCCAGTCAAGCCAATGCCATATATATAACTAGAACATTTTAGTTGATTGTTATACAAATCTTAAAATCATCTTAAAAGAACAGTTCACACAAAACTGAAAAATTTACTCTCAGGCCATCCAAGACGAAGATGAGTTTGTTTCTTTATTAGAACAGATTTGGAAAAAAAAAATCACATTAGCTCACTAATCCTAACTCAACCCATGAGTCCTGCTGCATTGAATGGTGCGGCGCTCCGGTAATACAGTAAGGCGCCGAACGCAGCGAGTTTCAAACACCTCAAATCTGCGCCCAAATTATGCCCCCCCATCGTATCATACGAAGGAAAGGATCGGCTTGAACATCCCTAGTCGTCTTGTCCTCCTCACAGGGGGTCATGCGCGGCTAATCAAAATCCATCCACAAGATTTGTCGGATCGTTTGCGCGCGTAGGGCGGACTTGATCACATCTGCACGCGAGTGCGGCGGGGAAGCACGGCAACGCCGGCCGGAGTCCGCGAGGAAGATGAGTATGCGAGAATAGAGAGCAGTGCTCATTGATCTTGCTAATATTTCTATACATTTTTTGATACAAAGAAACCAACTCATCACCTCTTTGGATGCCCGAGTGAGGAAATTTTTCTTTTTTTGGGTTAAACTAGTCTTTAACTTTAGCTGTTTCTATATCGCCTCGCCCGGCAATAATAAGCACATATAACAACAATACAAGTTCCGTATTCTGTTCTCGCAAAGTCCAAAATGCAGAGACGATTTTTCTTATTACTTTCTGGACTAAGCCGTTACAAGATAGGATAAGAAGCCAGAAATATATCTTCTATTGACCGAAAAGCCAGTTATTTCTACTAGCAACACGAGAGTACATACATACCTCCCCATCAAGACTCTTCCGCTCCGCCAACCTACGGTAAGATGGTACATTGGACACGGTAGTACGGCAACAGCGAGCATGGGCGTCGTGCGAGACCTGTGGAAAAAGGGGTTTATAACAGCTTTCCAAAGTGAAGAACATCCCAGTGTAATCTGTGGAGGTATCTGGCTAAAGCCCGTGAAAGAAAAACAAAAAAAATTTATTCTGTTTGTTATGTAAATTATAAAGAAGGGCGACTGATATTATTTCGACACAGGTTCCGGAATACACAGTTTTGGTCATGTCACCTGGGCCACATGGTTCATGAATGCCCCCAGTGCCAATCATTCGGATAGTGTTAAGTGCGCATTTGCCAGCGCTTCTGCTCCCTCAGATCTGCACGATTTTATTGCCCAAATAATGACATCCAGGACATCATGTTCATGGATAAAAGAAAAACACAAGGCCATTCTCATTCTTAAGTGCAGATGCATATTGACTCATAAAGGTAACTCCAAGACATGTTGGGTCCACATGATAGTAGTGGGGTCCGCCTTGTGAACTCTAGTTCTAATAACAATGAACTGAACAACTATAATACTGTACAAGTTTTAGTGATAATCTTTTCAGTCATCCCAGTTTTTTTTTGTTTACCTGGTTACGGGAACTTGGGAGCCGCTCGAAAGCCTCCAATTCTTCTCATATGCATGTGCCCGAAGATCTGGCCTGGTAATCATTGGGTTTTGCAACAGTCTGGGCCGTATGGACAGACTGTTTCTCGCAGCGGCTTGCATAGATTTTCTAGCCCACCTCCCTGAGGGCTACACATACTCCTCTCCTCCCTAGACTCCAGGGTTTTTCTCTGGTTTGCTCTGGCCATTAAAACACTACACAACGGTATGACAGCAACTCGGTAAGTGAGCGAACATTCAGGATCACCACATACACCTGGTTTTTCCAACTTGGATGCCTTGCAATAGACAACGGCAGCTATTTTTATTAATTGTATATACAACCTACACCCACTAGTTATATTATAGTGAAATAGTTTTATACGTCCAGTAATTCAAAAGCATTTGACGAGAAATCTGTGGTGCTCTGTGGCTCAACACTTACTTGCGCTCACATAGGGGCACTTTAGTATACAGGGTATGGTTCCTGCCACCACCACCTCTCCTAGTCTTCCTAAATTAAACATTAATTCCACACAGAGGCTATTACTATACTACTAATTTGTACCTAAAATCTATACATTATTTTGGCTTTTCACCAGTTTTTCGTAAGCAGGATGTATCAAGTATTCACGGTCTTGCCACTATGATATTCCGGGAGGCAGTCCTACTTGTTATGGAAATATTGAAAACCAAAAAGCATAACTACTTTGTTTAAACTTTCTAGCCTCACAACGCTGAACAATAACTTTGTACTAACTATATATTCTTTTTTATATATTTTAAAATTTATTTTAAAAAGCAGAATTGTCAGCAGCCGTTAGTGTCAACATGACCTTCAGAACATCATTGAATCAGATGAATTCATCTGCTCATGAAATTGTATTGGTTCCTGTCCCCTTTGAGTGAATAACAAGTTAAAAATACGCATTTATCCGCAATACTAAATGAAAAGGTTTTACGTCACGTTTGATCAAGTCAATGCATCCTTGCTGAATACTTAATTAAGTATTACTTTACTTTTTAAAAACTTTGAGCAATACTTGTTCTAACAATACATATTAAATATTATCTGAAAAATGTTTACTTTACTCATTTGATCTCTTTAAGACTACTGTTATATTTATAAACTTAAAAGAAATACACAAAACTAGACAGTTAATAGAATAATTGTTATAATGTCCAATTTGATAAATGCTAACTTATTTTTTCATTCTTCTTTTTCTTCTTCTTCTTTTTATTATTAGGGGTTCAAGCACGTAGTGCTGAAACCCTATTGTAATTGTTAGGATTTTTATTATTATTATTCTTCCGTCGTAAAACTGATCGTGCAGAATAACCCGTGAGGCCTAGAAACTTGAAACTTGGCCAAATGATAGAGCTCAATTTGGGGAGAACCTATCAAAGTCTCAGCTCAATCGGCCAATAGGTGGCGCTACAGCACAAAACGCGTGAGTATGAATACAACCCCTAAAACGCTTGTCATAACTCAAAAATGTTAAAATTTTGGAATCCTCTGGATCCAACCCAAATTACAAAAACGGTCACTCTATTTTGGTCTGGAGGACGTATCCGTTTTCTTCCACAACTTTGACTGCATGTTCCCAAACCCATCACTATTTGTGCGAACTAGTCCTAGTCATGTTTTGCGCGAAGCGAACCAAACCAATGCAGAATATTCTCTGGACATGAATATCAGAATCTGAATCTAAATCAGAAATAGCTTTATTGCCAATTATGTTTGCACATACAAGGAGTTTGTTATAGTGTCATAAGCTTCCAGTATACGGAGACAACAACAACACACAGATATAATAAAAATGAGATGTGAATAAAATTCACATGCATAAATATAAACCACAAAAAAATTATAAATTGTATGTACAGGTGTGGTATAAGGGGAATAGGAATAGACGATAAGAATACAATATTGTAGGATTACTAAGTTTATACGTCGTGAATAATATTTATAAGTTATTGCACATCCTCTACTTTACTTGCAGCAATGGGAGAACATTAACCTGCTTACGATACTAGATGTAGAATTGCCTCCGGGTAACGACAACTTCCTTAGCACAGACCACTCGGCCTGTCCTGGTATATCACGGTGCTCTGTAACACACTCCAACCATCATGGCAAAGTTGTACCAAAATGCTAGATGCTTTTTGATGTAAGATTGATCCAGATTGAATTTGTCTGAGACCCTTTTCCTCACTCTTTCGGTAATGGTATACAAGTTCGTGGAGTAGGCATAGGGCGGGGCAAACCTAATCTTTCACAGTCCAACCGTTCTCTGTAGAGTCTCTTCTAACTTCCTCGTTTTGTCAGCTGAACCAAACCATAGAGCGTGGGCAGGTTATTGGACTGTTTCAGCAGCTCCTGTGTCAGGTTGAATTTCCTCAGCTGGCAAAGGAAGTACAACCTCTGCTGGACCTTTTTAACAGTGGAGTCAATGTGATTGTCCCACTTCAGGTCCTGAGAGATTGTCGTGCCCAGGAACCTGAATGACTCCACCATTGCCTTGGTCCAGGGCATCCTCGAGGTGATGGGGATTGCAGGGGATTCGCTCCTGAAGTCCCCTATCATCTCGCACAGTTTTGAGGTGTTCACTCCATTGTTGTTAGAAACCTGCACAGACACCACGTCGGTTTTAACCTATCCTGGTCTGTAAGCAGACTCCTCTCCAGCCTTGATTAGACCGTGAACTGTAAGTGTCATCGCCTACGTAGTAGCTTGACAAGGGGTCGTAAGGTTGCAGTTCAGTTGGTGTAATGAAGACAGTGTGGATAAGATGCCACCCTGATAGTGTTTCCATTTCCTGTTGGATGCGCCGTTGTGGATGTAATTTACCATTCTCACTAGCTGTTTGCCTAGTGACGATCAGGAAAAGCTGTTGATCCATGCGGACACGCTGCGGCTACTAAGTCTACAGGGATCCAGAGAGACTGAGGCTGCCCTTTTACTGTTGGGCTGGAGGAGTGTTTGGTATGATGGTGTGGAATAAGCGATCGTAAAGTCCAAAACAATATCCCTCACATAAGTCCCATGTTTTTGCAGTCCAGGAATAGCAAAGTATCTAGTCAGTGATTAATTGCAGATCCGTATCCTCTGAAACATCCAACGTCGATCCACCATTTAACCCGTGACTTTTTCAGCGGTGGCGCTCGGTAAGCTCAACTGCAGGGGTTCTATTAGGGTCCATTAATGGTCCTTCAATAAACCAACACCACCCTCTTTGACAAAATGGTCTTCATGACCACAGACAGAGAGAAAGTTAGGGGCCCCCCCCACAGGCTGTAGTCATTAAGTCCGTGTTTATCTTGGTTTTTCCTTTTGGGACGGGATGATGTTGGAGGCATTTGAAGCAGGCAGGGCGTTGCCACACTCCCAGTGTCTGTAGAAAGAATCTGTGAGAAGATGGGGAAACCAGACTTGGTCGGCGCAGGTTTTCAGACAGCTCCTGGGTGTCCACACCGTCTGGGGCCTTGTGCTTTTTCTTCGTCCCTTGTTATCTTTCTGAGACCTTTCGCACATCATCCTCACTGCGTCGCCTGAACATGGGAGAAGTCGGGGGAGAGGGTGGGTGCGGAGGTGTTGATGTTTGTGGAATATGTTCAGAGGCGTGTTGGGGTGCGTTGACTGGGAGTTGCAATCTTACACAGTAAAACTCATTTGTCTTTCAGCAAGGTGGGTTGAGGTGGCCCTCATGCTGGGGGATGGTTTCTTGTAGTTGGTGATGTCCTTCAGGCTTTTCCACACTGATGCAGGCTCATTCGCAAAAAACTGGTGTTCTAGTTTTTTTTAGCGTAGTTCCTCTTGGCCACTCTGATCTCCTTATTCAGTGTGTTTCTGGCTTGATTGTACAAGACTCTGTCCCCCCTTTTGTAGGCATCCTCTTTGGCCTGACGAAGATGACGAAGTTTTGCTGTAAACCAAGGCTTATCATTGTTGAATGTTAAATTAGTCCTGGTAGGGATGCACATGTCTTCACAAAAACTGATATAAGATGTTACAGTCTCTGTGAGCTCGTCCAAATCGGTGGCAGCAGCTTCAAAAACACCCCAATCAGTGCAGTCGAAACAGGCTTACAATGCCTGCAATCATCTCTTTACAGACTTTACTACAGGTTTAACAGATTTAAGTTTATGCCTTTAAGTCGGTATAAGATGAACCAGGCAATGATCAGAGAGCCCCAAAGTTGCCCATGGAACAGAGTGATATGCATCCTTAATTGTTGTGTAAAAGTGATCCAATATATTACTCTGGTGGGACATGTAACGTGCTGTCTGTATTCTGCCAGTTCACGGGAGAGATTTGCTTTATAAAGGTCCCCGAGAATGATTAAAACAGAGTACGGGTGTTGTTGTTCTGTCTCTGTGACCAGATCAGCGAGTTTCTGTAAAGCTGAGGACCCAGAGTGCCTTTGCGTACAGACTGTAATATCTCGACGCCGCTCGCCAGCAGTGATCCGAGGTGACATCCCTCCGATAAAGAAGGGAAGCACAATTCTAGGAAGTCAAGGAGGACAACCTTACACCTCGTACTAATTCTCAACGCTTGTAACCAATCTTACACCCACCCTCATTCCTTTGACTGGGGGGGGGGTGGAAAATGTTCCCGCGGCCGCCGACAGCAAAAGGGAGCCGCCCGCTTTCCCCTTGATCTCTTTATCTGCGTCGGCAATCCTCTAAACAGCTGAACGCACCAGAGACCTCGAACGCGCTGTCCGTAATGGCGTCCCATCAGCCAAGTTTCCGGAAAACATAGCACAGAGGGTGTGAAAAAGTCCTTCATTTGTCCCTTGAAGCAGGAGAAGTTTGTCCGTTTTGTTGGGTAGAGTGGAGATTCGCCAGATGGATGCTCGGCAACAGCGTCCTGAATCCGCGCTGCCTGAGCTTCACAATCGTGCCGGCTCGCTTCCCCCGTCTGCGCATCCCGAAGCTCCAGCAACACTCCGAATAAACAAATCCTAGAAGATTGTGGTGTGGGTGTCGGCCGAATGGTCGCACTCTCCCCTGGTAAATACTGATCATGTTTGTAAACAAAAAACATAAAAGCTACCAAACATACAAAACCGCCTGGTGCCCCAGCCTATCTGAGGCGGTGGCATCTGCGCGCGCATCTCAAAAGCCCATAAATTTAAGCCAAAAACACACCGATCACTCCTAGAAGAATTGAGGTTTACAAAAAATATCTGTGTCCCGAACACAATTTCACCACGCCCTGATCTCAGCGCCCATGGTGCACGGAGGTCGACAACGCCCAGACACAACACTCGGTTTACCCCCAACCGGCCGGGCACGCGCAGCCGCCAGAAGGGGAACCAGGACGGACGGCGGACAGAATAGCCGACACCAGGGGGAAGAGTCAAGAACAAGGTGGGGGGGGCATAACTCAGGGGCGGTGAACAAAAGGCATAATTCGTAGAATGAATTGAGATTCTTCACCTAACAAACTTTACACATGTCCGACCTAGGGTAAAAAAATTTAAAAAAAATTGCGCATATATGCCACTTGGGGCGCTATTTTTGAAAAAAAACTCTTACTAGAAACCTTTTTGTCCCTACTGAGCGACATATCGACTTGAAAATTTTTTGCAGTATCATGACCTAATATAGTGGCACAGTGTCTATGAGGAAGCATTCGCGATATGCTCAAAAAAACATGGCCCGCCAATCTTTTTAAGCACCTATTGACAGGTTTACTAGGTCGATCGAATTAACTACGTGGTGGGCATTTCGACACATGTCCCTAAAGATCTCTAAGAATTTTTGAAATCCTTCGGCCACTGGGCGGTGAAAATTGCGTTTTTCAGTGCGTAAAAAGATTGTATATGGCGCGATTTTCACACATCGCACAATAGGCATATCATTTGAATAATCTCTCATATCAAGTAACTTTTCCTCTAAAACCCTTGCTATCATAAAACCGTCCCAATTACGTAAAACTTAGCTTTTTTTGCGAACTAGTCCTAGGTTTTTTTGCTCAATCTCGATCAAACCACTGCAGCACAATTCTCTGGACTCTCTAGATCAATAATTATCAAAAAAATGTTGAATTTCGTCCTTCGCTTACTTTTAACGGTGTCATTTAGAGAAGGGGCGTGGCCAAATATACCCAAATGCCAATAAAACCTAAACAAAAACTCTAAACTTTACGAAACTCAGTGAAAACATGTGTCCGATAACTCTTAACAAGCATGCAAAGTTTCATAGAGATCGGACCATAGGTGGCGCTATAACAGTAAAAAAAGTCTCCAAAACACAATATTTCAATTATAACAGAATTAAATTGTACACAAAAAGTTCATATATTCACACATACACTAAATCTTGAAATCATAAGATAGACCTTCGCATGCTGAACAACTTTGCCTCTGGGACCAATGTTGTCAATAAAACTCTTAATTAAATATTCAAGATTATTTAAAAAAGCTACTTTTGCAAACTAGTCCAAGGCTATTCGCCCGATCAGAACCAAACCAGTGCAGAAATACTCTATGGACAGTGTTTATGAATAATTATCTTAAAAAAGTTTGAACTTTCAACTCACGGTCGCAAAGGGGCGCCAAAACGTTCGTAAGTGGCGGGGCCAATTTGACTAAAATGGCTATAACTTTTGAACGGAATGAGATATCTTCACCACACTCGGTACACATGTGTAGGAACTCAATCTTTGGTAAAATCAAAAAAATTGCGCAGCTCTGCCACTTGGTGGCGCTATAAGATGAAAGAAACATAAAAACAGCTATAACTACGCAACCGTTGGTCCGATCGACTTGAGAATTGGTATGCAGTGTCTTTGTCCAATGTGCCATAAGGGTCTATGAGGACATTTGCGTATCTAAAAAAACATGGCCGCCATTGGCCAAACAAATTTAAGCACCTATTTGACAGGGTTAACGGAGGTTGATCGGAACGAAACTCGATGGGCATGTTCGACTCAAGGCCCTAAATGTCTGTAAGAATTTTGAAAGAAATCGGCCACTGGGGGGGGAACTTGCGTTTTTCAAGTGCATAAACAATTGTATATTGCACGATTTTCCACACATCAACACAATATGCATATCATTTGATTGAACTCCTCATAATGAGAAACTTTTCCTCAAGAACCATTGCTGTCAATCAAATCGTTCATTAATTATTCACAAATATGTTAAAAACCTACTTTTGCGAACTAGTCCTAGGTTTTTCGCTCAATCTCGATCAAACCACTGCAGTAATATTCTCTGGACTCTCTAGATCAATAATTATCAAAAAAAGTTTAATTTTGTTCTTTGGTTACCTTTAACGGGGTAATTTAGAAAAGAGCTTGGTCAAATATACCCCAAAACCTATAAAACGTAAACGAAAACTCCAAACTTTACGAAACTTGGTGAAAACATGTGTCGGATGACTCTTAACAAGCATGCAAACTTTCATGAAGATGGAACCTTAGGTGGCGCTATAACAGTTGAAAAGGCCTCAAAAATTCAATATTTGTATAGAAAATGACCTCAAATTACAGAACATGTACATATATTCATAAAAACACTAGATCTTCATATCATATGATTGATCTCCTCATTCTGAACAACTTTGCCTCTGTGACCAAGGCTGTCACTCAACTGGTCATGAATCTTCAAGTATTACAAAAAAAACGATATTTTTGCAAACTAGTCCTAGGTTTTTCGCTCAATCTCGATCAAACCACTGCAGTAGTATTATCTGGACTCTCTAGAACAATAATTATCAAAAAAATGTTTAATTTTGTCCTTCAGTTACCTATAAGGGGGTCATTTTAAAATGGGCGTGGTCAAATATACCCAAAAGCCTATAAAACCTAAACGAAAACTCAAAACTTTATGAAACTTGGTGCACGTGTCCCTCGAAACACTTAGCAGCATGCAACTTTTCTAGAGAAATTGGACCATAGTGGCGCTATAACATAAAACGTTCTCAAAAACACAGGTATTTCTGTACTAAATAACCTCAAATTTTATAACAGTTCATATATTCACACAAACACAGATCTTATATCAATGATAGATCTTGCTCCGCATGGGCCGGTCTAGACAACCCTTTTGCCTGACTGGGACAAATGCTGCTCAATCAAAAATCTTTTCATAAATTTTACAAATATGTTAAAAAATTCACTTTTGCAAACGAGTCCAGGGTTTGGCGCTCAATCTCGATCAAACCCACGCCAGTATATTACTGGAACTATTCTATAACAATAATTCATCAAAAAACTATGAATTTTGTCCTTACAGTGTACCTATAAGGGGTCATTATAAAAGGGCGTGGTCAATATAACCGTCAAAGCCTAATAAACACCTAAACAAAAACTCTAAATTTTTGATAAAACTGCGTGAAGCCACACGGCCCGCTCGCTATCTTGCAATAATGAACCAACCACAATTACAAAAACAAAGCAATAAGGCCACATACACGTTGGACTTCCTGTCATGTGAGACGCAGATTACGCGGGGCAAACCCATCGGTGGCGCACAAGAACAGTTAAAAAGGCTTTCAAAACACCAGATTTCATGAATGATGAATGGCCCCATCAAATTGCTGCAAAAAAAGAAAAATTTGCATATATTTAACAACACAACACTAAGATCGAGCTACAAGATAGATCTTTCTCATTCTGAAGAATTTAACCTCTAGGACCACTGTATGTCAATCAAACCTGTTCATTAAATATTTGAAGATTATTTTAAAAAACCTACTTTTGTAACTACTCAGTTTTTACTCCCCCAAAATCAATCAAATCCCGTGCAGTATATTTCTCTGACTCTCCTAGTCATAAGGGTTATCAAAACAAATTTTTTGAACATTTGAATTTTGGACAACTATACCGCGAGAAGCTGCGCAGGTTACTATTCTCTTTTAATAATGTTTTCTTTTACAGTTAGATTGTGTACCGAAAGGCCTAAAATCCTAAAAGAAAGCCCACAGTGTCTCTCAAAACTGTGTAAAATGATTCATAATTCCATTTTCAACAAGCATGCAAAATTTAAGAGAGATTGTGCAAAAAAATAACATTATAATAGTTATAAAGGTTAAAAACACAGTGTTGAACTAGAAATTGCAATTATAACCACTAGATAGAAGCGGAAGACCACTAATGGAAGTTAAACACATTGTGCATTACATTGCACTTGAAACAGTACTATCATAGTCTTTCTTATGAAGCTTTACCATAAAAAAGCCACTGTGACAGTATAAAGGGGGGGGGGGGGAAAATCCTGTTTTATACAGGGTAAAATTCACCCGGGTGGTTAGGTCATAAGGGTTACGAAGGGACCATGTCGATTTATGTGACCGATTAACAGACATAGTCTCCAGGTTTGTTCACACACGTTATGCGCATAATTTATGAAATGTAAACACAACCTGAAACCTGAACAATGACCGGCGAATAAGTATGGGTCCACCTATCAGTTATGGCAAATATCTAGACTGCAACAAAATCCTTGATGTGAAGATTAAATTCTTTGTCTGTGTAGTGTGGGTTTCTGTGTTGTGTGTTTGTATGATGCTGGTTGTGTGTTCTGTGTATAGTGCGCGCAAGTACTGCCCCTTATTAGTATTAATATGATTAGTTTAACCATTTACATTTGCTGTTGGTGTGTATGGATTCTGTGAGCCTATTCTGCCATTTGGATGTGTTTTACTGTCAGCCCCTAGCAGACGTCCAGGTTTGCCTAAATCCCCTAAAAAGCTACCACCTTTAAACAAAACACGGCCGTAGAATGAATGACTAACGAATGCACGACCCACACGGTAAGTAAAAAAATGACTAAGCTGAAAAACCCTCAGAATTGATGATATCTAGAATTAATTCCAAATAATAAGCTCTACTCTATAACTTTATAACCACACAACGACACGCATACTGCCCCCCTCTTGAAAAGGAATAGTGGCGTACGACCCGCCTGGTTGAACAAACGCGGGCCTAAGCACGTAAACTATTGCCCTGCTCACTGGAGTAGGGGATGTAATGAGGAACAAAATAAATAAAACCACCAATCAACAAACGAAATACAAAACTATACAAATCCTCAATAGAACACATATAATACAAAATAAAAATAAATAAAAATAAAAGTACAAAATAGAACAAGAAAAAAAACCAAAAACAAAGAGCAAAGAAAACACCGATAAACAGACCGCAAACCACGTCCTACCCTCCAAAGGGTTCGAATAAAATCCGGAGTTGGCAGATCCAGACTTTCTTCCCCAATGTCGCCAAAGAGCTGGTAGCGAACATAATGCCCAACCTCTTAAACTCTATACACCATACCGGACACCCAATGGTGATAGAGCCCACCGCGCCCTCTGTGGCATCACCCACCAGCCACCACCGCCGCTGGTTGCCTGGGAAGAAAGCAATCACCCTATTTTAATTATACATTACACTTTGTAAGTTATGGCGTTGACAACACATGAATTCTACTGGTCCAAACCTGCAAAAATGTCATGTAAACTTTGTCCACATCAGGCCTCTCCTCTCTGTCCACCTTTATACAGACAAAGTTCTCACTGAGGATTTTTCCAATCTCCTCATCTTCAAACGATTCCCTCTCCATCACGTGACACCAGTGACAGGTGGAATAACCCACTGTAAGCGATAATAAACAGTAAAGACTGTAATATTTAGGCTTGTGTGTTAAACAACACTAAAAAAACATGCATCCAACATGTATTCTTTCAAGTTACCTGAAAGAAAAATGGGCATGTCTTCACTCTTCGCTTAATCAAAGGCTTCTTGTCCCCAAGGATACCTGGAAAGAACAAAACTTTCAAAAAAATACTTTGTAAAATATATCAGACATGATCAAAACTTGGTTTGCATTTAAGTCAACACAAAATATAGTATAAAATATTGACCATTTGTATGAGAGAAAGTGATGACAAATATTTGACAAGACATCACAGTATAATTTATTTGTAATTAAATGTAGTGTAATTCTATTTATATTATTTAAAATTAGATTTCCATGCATTGTTTTGTTTTTTTTAAGAGAAAATGCACTAATACAGGGAAGTTACAATACACTAATACAGGGGAAATACAGGAAAGTTATATTAGGAATTGCAAGTTTTAAAAAGCATTCACGGGGTGCTTATTGTTGACAGTTTCTCCAAAAATGTATAATCTAAATTGACTTTGTGTTTACAGTAAGCCTAAAGATCTCAGAGCCCCTTACCAGTCCACATGGTTATGTGCATGTTGTAATAGATAGGAAGACTTTCTTTACTCAGGCGATTGGTGTGTTTTGGGGTCTTTAATGTGTCCGGTCCATCACTCCCAGATGCCATGCTGAAGAAAACCGCTCCAGAAGACCTAAAACAATCATAGGACATATCTGTGGTGAATTAAATTGATATTGAAAATGCTTTAACTGAGTGCCACTGCTCATAGGGAACCTTAGTAAACAGAGGCCGGAAAATGCTAAAAAATAATGGTTTAGGTGAACTTTTCAGGTGGCCTGTCCGAGCTAATTTTTTGCGTTCAAGTCCTCCTGGGCCGTTCGTACTTCTACGAGTTGACAATCTAAGAGAACGATGTCAGGTGCGTTTAAGTGACTTTTTTTTCCATAAAATTCAACGATTTTTAAAAAACTTTACATCTACAAAATGATGAATAAAAAAAGTGTGCGTCGTTGTGTTTTTGCTTTTTTCTGTTTTATTCAATTATTGAAGTGACCAGTGACATGTGCCCAATTATGTGACGCCATTACCCATGGCTCTGCATTTTGACCCATCAAAGTGCAAACACACCCAGCCGTGAACCACCACAAACCGTGACACACAGCACCCCGGAGCAGTGGCAGGCCAGTTTTGTATGCTGCGGCACCGGGAGCCAGTTTGTCGTGCGCACTTGCTCAAGGTCCACCTCATTCTTTGTTATTGTAAGGTGGGCGAGATTGCTGTACAGTTCATTTCACGTCCCCGCCACCTACAATCCCTCCGTTACGAGACTCTCTAACCCACACTTTTGGGTTTTAGATTCCGACTCTCTAACCATTAGCCACGACGTTTCCCTGAATAAGTGAATGTTCATTATATGTGCTTGGTAATTACTCTACAATAAATAATATTTTGTATATGTTAACATAAAATAAAAGTTTTATTATACCTGGAAAAATATATATAATTGTATTAATTACATCAAATTTACCATCAATACAGATGCTGGGTGATTCTTAGACTATGGGCACTTTTATGTTCTTTGGTCATATTTATAAAAATACATATAATTTTGGACAATTTCCTCTTTCTTAGTCAAACTAACAATAAAACCACCTTAAAAACTTTTTACTACCTTTCTATTATGATTTTTTTTTTTCATACTTTTCAACCTCCTTATAGGTGTCAGAATCACTGTTTTCTCCTTGTCGCACACCCAGACTTTTAAACTTCAACAATGAAAATACAGTTTTAAAATATGACTTATCTGGTAACTATTAATTTACCTGAATTAAGCACTAGTAAAATAATTAAGATACATAATAGTATTTAATGTGAGACCACTATCAATATTACTTTTTATACAAAATATAGCTGTCACACAGTATTGGTGTCATTTCCACCACAACACTAATGTCCCTTTAAAAAGTTTGTGTGAAAGATTGTTCAGGTGGCTTCTATGGAAATGTTCAGTGACATCAGAGCACATGTTGAACATGGAGGGAACTTAAATTTTCATCAACAACAAATTAAGAAAAATCAAGGTAAATATTGCTTGATCACTTAACATATTTATTCTACGTCATTTCCAAACACGCTGTACCTTCAAGGGTGTTTTTAAAAAACTAAACATTTTAAGTTAAAGAAGAGTATTTTGCATAAATGAAATGCTAAGTATTAATTCAACGCTAATCAGTGAAGCTATCTTCCATTTTTTCACAAAAAAACTACAGAAATGTCATTTCCACAACAGTCATTTCCACCACACTGCCCTCTGTGGTGGAAATGACAGCATGTTGTGGAAATGACATTTATGCTTACAAAGTACAATTGATATGGATTGAAAGAGTACATTTGTGTAATACTTTTTATATTATAATGTTACAATACTTTTTTGATAGTGTATTTATGTATTATCTTTTATTCTAATTATATTACTTTTTTATATTAATTTGATTTCATTTTTATCTATGTTTAAGACACCGCCACCTAATACACCAAAAAAGCTCACAGGCCTATAGGACCAAATAAAGCTGGCTAATAAAATATGAGACGAGACTTAAAAGAGACATGAGAGAGATCCTGAGAAAGAAAAAGGAGTAGTAAAGCATTGTAATCCTGTCACAGCGGGAGCAACGCAAACAAAGGATACAATGGAGAATCAAACAAAGAATAAGACGAGAGGAGATATACAAAAAAAAAGAGACCAACAACGGACAAACACATTTCAGTATCACCACTCTCCACATTCTATAGCCATCATGATATCTCACATGTTGAAATTTTGATGTCAGCATTTATATTGTCTTATATTATTTCCCTGCCACTCATTTGTCATTTATTTACATCTCGCAACCTGTAACCGTTAATCTTTGAGAACAAATCAGGTTATTTATACCAACAACTCAGCACTCAACACCTAAAAACAGGTTAGGTTACTGTTAATGACTTTTTGTGAAGTGAGTTAAGAGTGTGTATTTTTAAGAATTGTTCTACTAAATATCTCTACGTTCACGTTAATTCATTGTCATTTCCACCACCACCGTCATTTCCATCACCACACACATTTAAAAAAAATGTTTTCTCATCACACATTAAAAATGTATCCACAATTTATGAGATTATGGTCTACTTAATATAAAAATTCAAGGTATTTGTTTTCTAATAAGCTCTTACCCAAACCAGTATTACATTTCATAGTGTGACAGGTGTTCAGTTCAGCATTTGGTCCTTAGGGCATTTCATTTATCTCATTGACAAATGTATAGTTATTGTACATTGTGAAAAACTGGTAAAACTAGTTACAAAATTGATCTTAGACTATTCTTGAGTTGCATAAGTTATTCTATTTTTAAATAAGAGCTGTATATTTAGATGTGGTGGAAATGACATTCGTTCATTGCAGGTTGGAAAATATGTAAAATATTAACAATTCCTCTTGCAATCTAATTTTGTCCTCTTACAGACCTTAAAACTTGACAGATTATTTAAACTTATGAGACTGTGTTATGTGACTTTTGAACAAGTTTTTTTTTATTCAACTTCACAAGGATAAAAGTGCACCTAGTTGAAGAAACACCCATATATATGTGTGTATGGTTGTATGCATGCATCTATGGACCACTGACAAAATTATACCAACCAACACTTTGTTATTTTGCCCCCATTATTTATCATCGACGCATCACTAAACAAGGTCTAAGACTTTTTCTATGGACACAATAGGCCTATTTCTCTCAAATATTGTTCTGTCTAAATCTGGGTTAGTGAGCACTTCTCCTTTGCTGAGACAATCCATCCACCTCACATGTGGCATATCAAGATGCTAATTAGACAGCATCATTATTGCACAGGCTGGCTTTAGCTTGCCACCCAAGAAAAGGCCCTCTATAAGGTCATTTTATGTATTGGGTCCGGGGAGTCCGAAACCAGTCGTATCTGGGTGGACCACCTTTGCCATCACGCAGTGCAACCATCTCCTTACAATAGAGTTACTACCCGGTTTGATTGTGGCCCGTTGGCACAGTGGTAACCACAATCCTCTCTTCATGGTTTGCGAGTTGCTGCGTGGCTAATGTGGCAGGACTGGAATACCTGTCGTATACGCCGATCACAGAGCATTCCAAACAGCTCAAGTGGGACATGTCCAATGCGACAGTATGCTGGCACATGCAAGAACATGTGATGTTTCCGCTACCAGAATTGTGTACAGATCCCTTGCAACCTGGGCCGTGCTTACCAATACGGCACTGAGGTTATGTCGTGGGATGAATGGCACAGTAATGGGCCTCAGGATCTCGTCACGGTTTTCTCTGTGCATTCAAAATGCCATCAATTAAATGCACCTGTGTTCGTTGTCCATAGCATATGCCTGCCCATACCATAAACCCACTGCCATCATGGGCCACTCGATCCACAAAGTTGAAATCAGCAGACCGCTCACCCACACGATGCCATACAAGCTGTCTGCCATCTGCCCTGTAATGTGAAAACTGGGATTCATCCGTGAAGGGAACACCTTTCCAAAGTGCCAGACACCATCGAATGCGAGCATTTGCCCACTCAAGTCGGTTACGACGACTAACTGCAGTCAGGTCGAGACCCCGATGCGGAGATGAGCTTCCTGAGACGGTTTCTGACAGTTTGTGCAGAAATTATTTGTTTATGCAAACCGATTGTTGCAGCAGCATTCCGGGTGGCTGGTCTCAGACGATCTAGGAGGTGAAGATGCTGGATGTGGAGGTCCTGGGCTGGTGTTGTTACACATGGTCTGCGGTTGTGAGGCCGGTTGAATGTAATGCCAAATTCTCTGAAACTCCTTTGGAGATGGCTTATGTTAGAGAAATGAACATTCGATTCATGGGCAATAGCTCTGGTGGACATTCCTGCAGTCCATCCCATGGCAAACGCTACTCCGCAAACGTGCACAAATCTCTGCGCTGAAATATGGTGCTGTGTGATAAAATATGCACATTTTAAGTGGACTTTATTGTGAGCCAGCCTAAGGCACACCTGGTGCAATATCATGCGCCTATCCATCTTGATATGCACACCTGTGAGTGGTGGATATACTTGCAAAGGAGAAGTGCACCTAACACAGATTTAGACAGTTTTGACAATATTTGCCAGAGAAACTAGGCACTTCTGTGTACTAGAAAACAAAGTCTTTCGATAACTGAGTAAGCACTCATGAAAATGGGGCAATAAACACAAAAAGTTGTGGCCTTTATAGTTGTGTTACGTTAGGTATATGTCTTGTATTCAACAATTCTGATCCAAACCTGTGAACTAATATAAGGAAGCTGATAACCAATCAGAGTTGCGCAGAGCAACACTGAGGACCGCGTTGCTTTTAAGTGAATTATTCATCTCGAAATCATGTGGTTTTGGTTTTAAGACAACATCTCGGTCATATTCTGAGGTTGTCTCTGAAGAGCGCAAGCCCTCACACGTAACACGCGCTGTGTGAAGTACAGACTGAAAGGAATGTCAACACATCCCACCACTGTATGGCCAGACGAGACGCAAACCTCACTAACCAACTCACGGTTTCTCGACTGGATACCCGTCATAACCAGAAGCACAAAATCGAAAGTATAGTAACTTTATACAAATTTTTCTGAATAGATAGAATCGAATAATAATCTTTATAACTTCTGATATAGAACATGTAAATCTAAATATTAAGTTTTAAGTCTTTAGTTATAACTAATATTATATATACCTAATATATACTAGCTATCTACTCATATAACTATTATATATACACACGACGCACACCCAGTTATTAGTCTTTTCGATTAAACAAAGTCAAGTCACGCCCGATATTGAAGTTTACTGCCTATCTGAGAGGTTGTAAGTGCGACTTTTTGTTGTACAGCGAAACTGAAGTAAAGTGCAAAAGTAAATATGTTGTACACATTTGTGTCTGTCATTTTGTTTATGTGAATGTTATTTATACACTGTGTACCCATTAATCTCAATTAACAATTCAAACAAACACGTCATTATTGTCCTGTGCAATGGAAGATTCCTACTTTCACATTAGTGTCGTAATTGTAAATTTCTACACATATGAATATTAATTTGTCAAGTTCTCAAATTCAAATAAACAAGCTCTCGAGTATTTTGCTACTCTTTTACCTTCATATAAATACGCTACTTTCAAAATACAGCTAAAAATGTTATACATGTATTTTTTTTTTTTAGGAATGGGAGAGTATGAAGAGAGACATGGAAAAATTCAGGGCAGCAGGAGTAAACTGCCATACTCTTTTCTTATTGGTCTAAATGCAGAAAATAACAATTCATGTCTCCCTCCATTAATCCAGACAGTGGAGAGAACTGTCTGAGATTTGACTTACCTAAGAGGAAATATGTCTTACATAATGACAAAAGACAGTTGGCAAGTAGAAAGCAGAATCCTTTCTTAGCCGTTTGAAACACATGTGTGTGTTAACAGTGAGTGTGGTACCACTGATAACAGCTGCACTCCTGGTCAAAAATGAACTCTTGCCAGGAGCCAAATGAGAGTAAATAAAACTGAGTATAAATAGAAAAGTGGTGTGCAGTGGTGTTCTGAAGTTGGGTTTTTTTTTAATCAAATGTAAAATCATGTCTCAGTCACATTTTCTAGGTTAAATAAACAGTATTACCCTGTCGAAAACGCAATCTATATCAATATTTTCATATTTTACATTAATGTATCATCTTCTATTATATTAAAGTCGGGATGAATCTCCAACTATTACAGTGTGTTTAGCATTTGTAAAATTCTTACAAATAAGTAACCTCAGGCAGCAACAATTTAAACAATATATATTATTTGTGAACTTATGTTCCGCGATTCTTTTTATACTTTTAATATTTTTGAATGACAATTTCATCATTTATCAAAGCTTAATCAATTTCACCAAGCTGATTACTCGCTAAAAACTCCCACAGATCGTGTTTTTATGCCATTTTAAGTCTTATTTTGACAAAGTGGTTAGAAGTGTGTTAGTTTCTTTTTCTTTGTCTTCCCCATTACATTGTTCATTCAGACTGATTCACGAACGTGGCGAACAAGTGTTGGGATTTATCGCATGAACCAATCACAGCCAAACATAACCAGTCATATCCAATCATATCAACACCATGTAAGCATTGCCTCCTCGGTCACATGACTTTCATCCGTCATATCTCATACCACCCACCCACCACCCTGAAGCTTTAGGGGTTGGTTAAAAATCAATGGTGCAGGAGGGAGGCCAGAAAGTCCGGCGGACTCCCAGCTGTAACTTTAAAACCATGCTGGTGGCCACATGTGGACAGGTTTACTTTAGAAAATCGATGTTTTATATGCGTTTTAATGTTATTTTGTGATATTGGCATGGTTTTAATTTTGTAACTACAATTTTTTTCATCATCACACTCATACACCAAAAACCATGTTGAGGAGACACTGCCTCCCTTGCCTCCTCTGAGGAAACGCCCCTGAAATAGAAGTATAAATCAAATTATGTGAGTATATATAGCATGTTTTGATGCATTATGATTATATGAATATTATGATTATTCCAAAATATTTAACTTTTCACTGTGCTTTTTTCTGTGTATTCAATCTCATACTATGATGTATGCAAGCCCATTCTATTGATTCTCTGGTTGTTTTGTCCATTAAAGGATCGATACAACCACCTTTCCCGGAACTTGTATGTAATTATAAGTTATGCCCTCAAACCGCAAAGATGTGAGCGACAGGTGATACACTTCATATCATCCAGTACACTATCACACCCATCCAACGCTATACTGATTTTCCTCATCATATTTCAGTGTTCTGCAATGTCTCTCGCACAATCAAGACCGTTGGAGGCGCGGCTCTAGACTCGCGCCTTTGCTGGAGAAGACTGTTGATTTTATACTTGAAAAATAAAAATATCACTATCTATCTATCTATCTATCTATCTGAGTGCATGCTGGGAGTGAGTGGGCGGAGTTGGCATGCATGAGTTGGAGTGAGTTCCACGGTGCGAGTGAGTTTTCTTTTTTCCTATCTTTTGTGGCTTTGTTGTTAAGTAAATAGAAAAAAAAGGTTGTGGGTGCTTGTGAGGAACGTCGTCGGTCAGTGTGCACTGATCGCTATGGCGGTGTCTCAGCACGCAAATTTGGAAAGTTTAACGACGGAGTGTTGTGTCCTCGCTGTTGCTGCTGTTGTTGGTCATGATTGCATTCTTTCTGCATCTAGAATGAATAGCGCAATAGTGATGTTTTTGAACAATGTTGATAAAGTAAACAAAGTCATAGAGACCGGGATTGTTGTGAATGATTCTCTTACTTCAGTCATGCCTTTAGTGCAACCTGTGAAAAGAATAGTATTGTCAAATGTCCCGCCATTTATTAAGGATGAGGTGATTGAGAGAGAATTGTCGAGACACAGAAAGTTTGTCAAAAATTAAGAGAATTTCACTCGGTTGTAAATCGCCACAGTTGAAGCATGTTGTATAATTTAGGAGGCAGGTGCATGTGATTCTAAATAATCAAAACGAAGAGCTAAACTTAGCCTTAGGATTGAGGATTTTGCTTGTCATTTTTGCTACCTCAGAGTCGATGAAATGTTTCAGTTGTGGACAGGAGGGTCACGTGATACGTGCGTGCCCTGAGAAGAGTGCAGATCAGAATCGCAATGCAGGTGAAGTGCTTAGCAATAAAGATCAAGCACAAACGAGTGACAAAGTATCTTGTGTTGATAAAGATGGACCTGGTGATTGTGGAAGTAATAAAAATGAGAGTGTGGCCACAGATGCATGAAGGTGGTATTTCTGAGGTTAGTGAGCAGGCCATATTGGAAGATGCTTTGGATGTTGACATGTCAGAAGTTTATTAACTTCAGATCAAAGTTTATTTAAAACACCGACATTGAAAAGGAAAACTAAAGGCAAAGGAAAAGATAGAAGGGCTAGCAAAAAGGCTTCTGGAATAGTTGCTGGTGATGCAAGGGAGTTGGACTCAGAGTTGAGTAATGTTGATGAGTCTGCTGTGGACAGTGATTGTGAGTCGTCAGACTCCGTGAGCTCAGCTTCACAGAAGCGATCTGTCCGCAGCGCTTACACATTGGACAAAATTAAAAAGTTTCTTCAGAAAACGAAAGGCATGAAGGGTGTGATTGTAGAGGATTACTTCCCAGATCGTGAGTTATTCATAAATTCAACCAGGGCTTTAATGAAAGAAGCTGGAGCCTTCACTGAACAAGAAGTTTTTAGGCTGAAGAAAATTCTCCAAAAGTTAAAACAAAATTGACTGAATGATGAATTTGAATCAGTCTAGCTTATTTTCTCTTTTTTTGAAGTGTTTGTTTTTAGTGTGCTCAAATGTACCTTTTTATGAGTAGGATAAGGTTGGGCACACTTAATTTAAATGGTGCACGAGACAGCAAGAAAAGAGCAATGCTTTATGATTTGACTAAACAAAAGAAAATGTATGTAATGCTGGTCCAGGAAACTCAGTGATGTTTTCAATGAGAATGGCTGGTTAATGGAATGGGATGGGTTTGCTGTTTTAAGCCACAAAAATCGCTGCAGTGGTGGCTTAGCTGTACTTAAATTAAAAAAAAAAAAAAAACTTTAAACCTGTATCATATGAGGTGGAACATGTTTTTGAGGGACATCTAATGAAAAAGCAAAGTATGAAACTATGATTTTAGTTTTTATAAATGTGTATGCTCCTGTTCTTGGTCCTGAAAGAGTTGTTTGTTTTGGATAAATTAAGCAACATTCTGTCAAATTGTAAAGAGGAGGAGTTCAAGTTTATTGGAGGGGATGTTAATTGTACAGCACATGATACAATGGATAGGAACCATAAAGAGCCACATCTAGCTTCTCAACATGCAATAAGAAAGCTCATAGCAGAACATGATTTGTGTGATATATGGAGGAATTAATATAAAGAACAAAGGCAGTACACATGGTCCCAGACAAGAGAGAACTTTATTTCCATGGCTAGATTGGATAGGTTTTATTGTTTTAAATACCATTTAATGTTATCAAGAAATGTGAGATTTTGCCTAGTGGTTTTTCTGATCACAGTCTAGAAATCTGTAGTGTGTTTTATTGCTAACATAAAGTCTAAGAGTGCTTACTGGCATTTTAATACTTCGTTGCTACAAGATCATTTTTGTAAGGATGTTTTTCGTTTTTTTGGAAACAGTTTAGTTCTAGGAAAAAATAATTTAGTTCCTTACAGCAATGGTGGGATCATGGGGAAAAAAGAGATACATCAACTGTGCCGTTAGTACACTCTTAACGTATCCAAGGACATCTCCCAGTCAATGAGAACCCTAGAGATTGAGATAGTGGAACTCCAGAATTTGGTAGAGTCAACAGGAAATAGGGGACTTGAGTTCCTCAAAGTTAAAATAAAGGATCTGGATAACCTGTTAGGCATCAGAGCACAGGGAGATTTGATCCGCTCACGTTTTCAGAGTGCAGTAGAGATGGATGGCCCAAATAAATAATTATTCGGTTTGGAAAAAAAGAATGGTCAACGCAGACTTATACATTCTTTATACTCATTGGATGGCACAGAGATTGTGGAGCCTAAATAAATTAGAAAAAGAGCTGTACCCTTTTATTCTGAACTTTACAGGAGTGAAAATACAGAGGCGGATGAGCTGGCCAGCTCTTTTTATGTGGGTTTGCCCAAAGTACCAGATGAGACCAACTCCTGGCTCGAGAAACCGTTTTCAGCATCGGAGCTGCATGTTGCTCTGCGGAGCATGGATTACGGTAAGGCTCCTGGAATCGATGGTTTACCAATTGAGTTTTATAAAACATTTCGGTCAGTGCTGGGGGGAGATCTGTCTGTGCTCAACGATAGTCTGGCCGGAGGGCTGTTACCTTTGAGCTGCAGGAGGGCAGTCATTACCCTGCTACCCAAAAAAGGTGACTTAAAAGAAATAAAGAACTGGTGCCCTGTCTCACTCTTGTGCTCAGATTTAAAGCTCCTCTCTAAAGCTTTGGCCATTAGGTTGAGGGAGGTGGTTGGGCAGGTTATTCATCGAGAACAAACTTACTGTGTGCCTATCAGGTCCATTTTTGATAACATTTATCTAATTCTGGATATCCTGGAGGTCTCTAGGCTATTGGATATAGATACTGGTCTCATTTCTTTGGACCAGGAAAAGGCATTTGACCGGGTTGAGCACAGCTATCTCTGGCGTACGCTGGAGGAGTTTGGTCTCAGCTCTGGTTTTATTGCCATGATTAGGGTTTTGTACCAGGATGTTGAGAGCATACTGAAAATAAATTGTGGTCTGAGTGCTCCTTTCAAAACCTTTAGAGGTATTAGACAAGGTTGTGCTCTTTCTGGAATGTTGAATGCTCTTTCCATTGAACCTTTATTGGTTAGGATCAGAAAAAGCATTGAAGGTTGGACCATACCGTGCTCTGGAGCAAATTTTAACCTGTCTGCATATGCAGATGATATCATTGGTCTGGTTAAAGGGCAAAGTGATGTTGATCTTCTTAAAGAAACCCATAACAATTTTGGTATGGTTAACTCTGCCAAGGTTAATTGGTCAAAAAGTGAAGCTATAGCAGGTGGTAAATTGTCTCACATGCTCTTCCTGAACTACTATGCGGGATGATATTATATTTGATATATATATATACAGTGGTGAAAAAAAGTATTTAGTCAGCCACCAATTGTCAAGTTCTCCCACTTAAAAAGATGAGAGAGTCCTGTAATTTTCATCATAGGTATTCCTCAAATATGAGAGACAAAATGAGAGAGAAAAAATACAGAAAATCACATTGTAGGGTTTTTAAATAATTTATTTGCAAATTATTGTGGAAAATAAGTATTTGGTCAATTACTAAATTTAATCTCAATACTTTGTTATATACCCTGTGTTGGCAATGACAGAGGTCAAACGTTTTCTTAAGTCTTCACAATGTTTTCACACACTGTTGCTGGTATTTTGGCCATTCCTCCATGCAGATCTCCTCTAGAGCAGTAAATGTTTTGGGGCTATCGCTGGGCAACACAGATTTTCAACTACCTCCAAAGATTTTCTATGGGGTTGAAATCTGGAGACTGGCTAGGCCACTCCAGGACCTTGAAATTCTTCTTACGAAGCCACTCCTTCATTGACCGGGCGGTGTGTTTGGGATCATTGTAATGCTGAAAGACCCAGCCACGTTTCATCTTCAATGCCCTTGCTGCTGGAAGGAGGTTTTCACTCAAAATCTCCCGATACATGGCCCCATTCATTCTTTCGTTTTACACGGATCAGTCGTCCTGGTCCCCTTTGCAGAAAAAAGCCCCAAAGCATGATGTTTCCACCCCATGCTTCACGGTTGGGATGGTGTTCTTTGGATTGTACTCATCCTTCTTCCTCCAAATACACGACAATTTGAGTTTTTACCAAAAAGTTCTATTTTTTTTTCATCTGACCATATGACATTCTCCCAAGCCTCTTCTGGATCATCCAAATGCTCTCTAACTTCAGACGGGCCTGGACATGTTCTGGCTTAAGCAGGGGGACACGTCTGTCACTGCAGGATTTGAGTACCTGGCGGCGCAGTGTTTTACTGATGGTAGCCTTTGTTATTTTGGTCCCAGCTCTCTGTAGGTCATTCACTATGTCCCCCCGTGTGGTTCTGGGATTTTCAGTTCTTGTGATCATTTTGACCCCAATTTGTGAGATCTTGCGTGGAGCCCCAGATCGAGGAGATTATCAGTGGTCTTGTATGTCTTCCATTTTCTATAATTGCTCCCACAGTTGATTTCTTCACACCAAGCTGCTTAACTATTGCAGATTCAGTCTTCCCAGCCTGGTGCAGTTCTACAATTTTGTTTCTGGTTTCCTTTGACAGCTCTTAGGTCTTGGCCATGGTGTATTTGGAGTGTGACTGTTTGAGGTTGTAGACAGATGTCTTTTATACTGATAACGAGTTCAAACAGATTCCATTATATATACAGGTAACGAGTGGAGGACAGAGGAGCCTCTTAAATAAGTTTGTTACAGGTCTGTGAGAGCCAGAAATTTTGCTTGTTTGTTGGTGACCAAATACTTATTTTACCGAGTTTTTTTACCAATTAATTCTTTAAAAATCCGACAATGTGATTTTCTGGATTTTTTTTTTTCTAATTTTGTCTCTCATATTTGAGGTATACCTATTATGAAAATTATAGGCCTCTCTCATCTTTTTATGTGGGAGAACTTGCACAATTGGTGGCTGACTAAATACTTTTTTGCCCCACTGTATAGGCAATGATTTCATGTTAAGTAAAAATTGGGAAGGTGTTCTAGAAAAAGTAAAAGGGCGGCTGCAAAAATGGAAATTACTTTTGCCAAAAATGTATTTTAGAGGGAGGGTTATAATAATTAATAATCTGGTGGCTTCAGTTTTGTAGCATCGTCTGGACTGCGTTGATCCTCCAAATGGACTTTTGAGTAAAATTCAAGCCATTCTAGTGGACTTTTTTTGGAGTACTTTTCATTGGATACCTCAGAGCGTACTTTTTCTACCCAGAGATGAAGGAGGACAAGGACTTATTCACCTGCCAAGCAGGGGGGCAGCATTTCGACTTCTTTTCATTCAAAGATACCTCACAGGACCTAAGGATCTAGTCTGGAAAAAGGTGGTGGACGTTATTTTTAATCAAGCTGGAAGACTGGGCTTGAACTCTGCTTTGTTTTTGATGGACTCGAGCAAGCTGCAGTGCAGTGGACTTACTTCACTCTATAAGGGACTTTTCAAAGTTTGGGTCTTACTTGAAAAACAGAGGTTGGAGGCGACTTCTTCGTTGTACTGGCTTTTGGAAGAACTTCTTGTGCATGGAGCTCGTTTTGATGTTACTTGTGAAGTTGCACCTGGACTGTTTCATTATTTAGTTCACACTAAGACATTACAACTGCATCATTTGTTGAATGTTGCTGGTCCTGGTTTAAATAATGCTCAGTCCTTGGCCTCACATCTAGGTGTGCAGTCGGTACAGCAAGTAGAAAAAGTTCTGGACATTTTTAAACAGAAGCTCACAGAGGAGGAAAACAATATGTTGAATGACTTTTATAATGGAAAGGGATCTGTATTAATAGGAACCAGTTTGTCAAGTATTTATTTTAGTCCCAATCTCAAAGGATTGTCTGGACCAATTCTGGACCTGAGGGGGCTAGAAGAGGTAAGTTTGCAGGATGTTCAAAAAATTATATATAAATGCATTGTAAAAGTTTTAAATAAAACCAACTTTAAAAGAATGTAGTGATACAGTGTGGAGAGAGAAATTGGGTCTAGATGGAGTTAAACCTGTTTGGAGAGTTTTATATAAACCACCAATTGAAAAACGCACAGGTGATATTCAGTGGAGAGTTTTACACGGCACAGTTGCTGTTAATGCATTTGTGAGTGTTATAAATTCCTATATATCAAGTGATTGTCCTTTTTGTAAAATGAGGGAGACAATTTTTCATTGTTTTTTAGAATGCTCAAGGTTGAATGATTTGTTTTCTTGATATTCTTTGCATGAAGTTTGGGGAGTCTTTTTCTTCTGAGATTTTTATTCTTGGCCCCAAGTATAGTGTGGCGCAAAAAATAAAAAGTAAATTGTTGATTTTTTTTAGTTGGGCAAGCTAAATTTGCTGTTTATACAAGCAGGAAAAACAAAATAGAAGGTAGAGAAGGACAACATGTGGTAATTGTTTTTAAAAATCTGGTAAAATGAAGGGTTATGCTTGATTTTAAGTTATATATAATAATGAATGATTTAGAAAGTTTTTTTGTATAAATGGTGCTTTAAAGAAGCTATTTGTACAGTTGTAGAAGAAGTGTTGATCTTTACTATATGTTCCCATAACTTTTGGTCTTTTGCAACATGAACCTTTTTTTTGAGTTTGTGAAAATTTGTTTTGCTGTTGTTTTAATGACTGCCTACTCTGGCCGTAATGATTGAATAAAGTGTGTTGAAAACTCTCTCTCTCTCAAAATCCAAAGTCAGGATCTCAGTTAGGGTGACAGAATGAAACTCGAACAGATAAATGTACACGGATTAAAACAAACTTAAAAAAAAAAATTATAATAGGTTAACTGAAAATTGTTTAACAAAAACATAAACAAGTATGTAAAAATGTAAGATCTGACCTAATGTCATTAATATTAATTAAACAACAACATGATGAACCAGTCTTACCTACTTTTGAGTACAGGGCTGCTTTTCAGACAAAGACTAAGTATTGAATCATTATTTATATCTGTGATTATACATTATATTGGTTTGTATTACGATTTTACAATTTCTAAATGTTTACCTCAAAAAACATGAAAACTTTACTAAGCATTGATTCTTTGTTCTCTATTATTGCCCACGTAATTGTCTTATTTTATGCATTTTACTCTAAATAAATACAAATAAATAAACTGAATGTAATACGACTACATATGTTAAGGGATAGATTTAATTGTCTGTTTGAAATATAATGAACCGTATTATTGTTTTCTTATTATTATTTTTGTGTGTGTGTGTGGCAAAAGTTACTTTTGTACTCTGGGTAGCACTCTAGTGAGTATAACCAGGTCTCCCTGACCCTACTCAGATTGATTATGTCCTCTGGGCCCCATGCAGTCACCTTCAGTTTTTATGATTAAACTACTTACTGTACATATTGCTATATTAACTATATTATATGTACACTGAAAAAAAAGCTTTCATGGGCAGCCTAGAATATCATGCATTTTCAAAACAAAATAAATTGTTCATTGTTTCAATGTGTTGCATAGTAAATGCATCATTCATTCATTTTGAATAGTACAAAAAAAAAAAAAAAAACCTCTTTGTTCTCTTTCTCCCCCCTGGATCAGTGTTTCTACACTGGTGATTCGTTTCAACTAACTTTTTTATTTATACCAAACAAGACCGTAATCATGTGTAGAAAACTGGGGGGACCAATTGTTTTGAAGAAAATATAAAGACCAAACCACTATGGTAATGGTAAAGGAACTAAATAAATAAAGCGTTTAAATGGATTTAGTGGAATAAATTAAAAGAAGAGAAAAAAACAACAACAATAAATAAGTCTTTTTTTGTACCTATCAATCTGAGCTGCAAATAATAGTTTGATTTTAAAATATGCAACCATTCAATTATAGTTGTATTCCTAATATGGTGAAAACGCAAAACAGAAAAAAAATGCTACTGTCACGATAATTATGAATTACATGAATGACGTAAATGACAGCCCTACTCTCAATTCAAAACGGCGGAATTTGGAAAAAAAAAAAAAGTAGAATAATTTGCATCACTGAATATTACAGTCCTGTTGCTATAGTAACGAACGCAACTTTCATCGCACAAGCTCTTTACTTTCAGTTTTCATTCTTACATTCAGCATTGACAGCAAGTTAAAGGAGGTAAGCTTTCAACTGAACTGCAGCCTACATGCATTTTAAACGTTTATCTTGCCCATCCATGCAACGAATGCACATTAAATGAGCAGGGTTTTTTTTAGAACATTAAAACTGCTCAGGTAATTTCAGTGGTAGGCTAAGATACATACTCATGTATTAAAATCTTTGTTAACTCGCAAACTCCCCGTGATAGTGCGCAAATATTTCTGCCCGTTTTCACTCGTTGTCAGCCTCTGCTTTTCTGCAACAGACTGAAGCTCCGCGTGAATTCAGCGCACCTTGCTTTCAGCTGATAAAAGAAAAATGCTGCAATTTTCTGGTGTTATTTTATGATTGTTGGGGCAGTATCCAGCTATATCTTAAACTTCTCAAATTACAGTGCTTCAGATTGGTTTTAATCACTGCACAAAAAATTTACGCAATCTCCATCTAATTCTGATTGGGTGGGCAAGACAGTCATTTGGGTGGACTCACCCCTGCCCATGCCTGTAACCGCCCCTCTCTCATCTAAAGCATATTTTATTTGATGTAGAGTCAACTGTTTCTGAAGGTAATTTTCTGGCATTAGAAGTCAAAACCACTAGAGACATTGCTCAAGGCACATCAGAAGCAGCTTTTAAAATTCTTAACCTCCCTATTTTCTCCCAATCTTTTCCCTGCACTCTCATATAAGGATAATCCACACAGTGCCAGAATCCACCCAGAGCTCACTGAGGGTACAGCGGACTCCTGAATGAGAAAGTCAGGGCCGGGAAAAGAGAGAAGGGGAGAGGGTAGTTTTTGTTGAACATTTCTTATGCATTAAGTATGTTTTTGTTGAGAGAAACAGTAGGGGGGAAAAAATTCTTACAGCCTCCCTCTCTTTCCGCGAATTATGTACTGCCCTTTTAATTGCTCGAAAACATGCTTAAAATAATAATTCACCCACAAATTAACATTGTCATTATTCACTCATATGTCATTCCAAAACACAACATTTGTTTCAGAACACAAATCAATTTCTTCACTTAAAAGCTTTATGTTGCACCTCAGAAAACAAGAAAATGTTGATATAAATAAGCAATATTAATGGCTCGGGTATTGCAGAGTGGGGTTTATATTTTCACTCATCAAAGTTCTGGACCCAAAACCGCTCAGGTCACAGGTCAGACCTCAGGTTTTCAGTTCCAAGTTGACCCGTGAAGCTCTCTACTGTCAAGCTCCAAAAAAGACCACATTTAACGTGTGCAAATATAGTTTTCTGAAATCATTGGACCTCAGAAGACTTTATATGGACAATTGTTTTTTTGCTTACGGTTATGACAGTGTGTTTGTTATTGCTGTGTATGTTTACATCAAGATGGGTGTGACCTACAGTCACAGAATATTCTGATTGGTCCTGTTCCGTTACCAGCTCCTGTTATAAGGACTACACCAAAAAGAGGTTGAATGTGTGCCGTTCTTAGCTACTCCGTTTTGTTCTGTGCATCTGTTATGACTTGTATGTACTAGACTCAATTTGCTATTTTTTTACCATGATTATTAGACTGCTGATTCAGATTTTCTTCACCTTTCAAATGTAAATACTTTGTGTAAATATAATTTGTTAATATTTTTTAATCGGTCACTTTATTTTAAGGTCCAATTCTCGCTATTAACAAACCATTAACTACAACTTTTGCCTCAAACTCCTAATTAATAGTTAGTAAGGTAGTTGTTAAATTTAGGTATTGGGTAGGATTAGGGATGTAGAATATGGTCATGCAGAATATGTGCTTTATAAGTAGGCCTACTAATAAACAGCCAATATGTTAATTATAGCCATGCTAATAAGCAACTATAGTTAATAGTAAGAATTGGTTCCTATACTAAAGTGTTACTGTTTAATATAAGGGAAAGAAGGAGTGCGTGATGATTTTAATTTTGTATATACTGTTTGTTCAATGTTTTTTGGATAGAGAGTTATGGAAGCTCATCTATATTTTCTTTCATAATGTTTTCTCTTCAGGAAATTTAAAGGGCTTTGATTTTGCCATTTTTGTTTGTGGTTTTTGTTGGCCTGGTCCACTACTGAAGCAGATTAACTTCTATTCTTGTAAATAAACCCATTACTTTTAATGGAAATCATAATTTGATGTGCCTCATTTGTTTATAAGACAGCAGACCCTAGACAGCTGTAACAGTTACTCTTCTCCTTTTTTGAAGCTTGACAGGTCACTGTACTTTGTTGTATGGAGAAAGAGTAGCTTGGATTTTGAATGCAGCTTCCAAAAGAAAAAAAAATAGCAGAATAATATTTTTTATACTTCATACAATCACACCGCTGTGATTAGAAGGTGCAGTGCGGCACAGCATCAGCTGCTAAATTCAAATTTACTTTCGCTGGGTGGCGCTGAGCCAGAGACAAACTGGTTTTTTTAAGCACTGCGCATTAACCAATCACACACGATGCTGTTGAGCTTATGAATGCAATGACCAATCAGAGGTGTTCAGATGAGTCATCGCTAAAATGCCGGTGTTTTCTTCACTAGCTCGCTGACTGATACCTCTTTCTGGCGAATTCTCTCGTCAGAAACAACAAAGTGCAAATGTGTGTACGAATCTGTAAGATATTAATTTCATAGTGTAAACAACTTCAGTGATTTTAATGGGAGTTTTTAAGAGTGCCTGAACTCTGGCTAGACTGAACTGAAAATGTTCTTTGATAATGTAAATGTTCTTTGCTCTCTTTCTGTAGCCTAAGTGTTATGATTAGTAGCCTAACTTACAATGTTTTTATCAGTTAACTTTTCCATGTAAATTCACATTAAATAATAAAACTCAGTCGTTTAAAAATTTTTATGGAATTGCCATCCCATTATTGTTAATTACTGTAAAAAGACAGGCCCTGGTTTTTTGCATAGTTAAAGATTAAATTATTAGGTTACTTTGACCATCGCCAACTATAGATCAACCAATCTTAAAAGGTGAGAATCAAGATATTTCATGAGATAATGAGTTTGGGGATGTTTCGAATAAAAAGGAAAACATAAATAAAACATGTTGTGGCTGCTGTGTGTCACATGATGACCCCCCCCCAACTCGTGCCCCATCAAAAATAATGAGTGCATGAGCCTGAGTGTATGGTTAAACAGAGGCTATAAACTTTAAGTATTATTGTTATTTTACATTACTACAGCCATCAGGCTTTCTGGGACCCCAAACATAAAGGACAAAACATGCGGGTTGTGGTAATGACAAACACACTCAGCATGTCTGTCTGAAAGTTTCTAGTAATCCTGAAAACCTTGATAAGCTGGTTGAGATGGGTTTAATTAGCGTTGGAGCTAAACTCTGCAGTAGAGTAGCCCTCCAGGAACACCTGGGTTTATACTATAAATGTTGTGTTCTTGACCACCTCTAAAGGCATTTCGATTGATTGGATAGCACTGAATGGTTCTCCAAGATACACTGGTCACTGTCCACACCTGTGGTTAGCACTATCCACTTGCTTGTTGGATGTTAAGCCAGGTGTCAACAGGGCATAAGTGGTTTGCACCAAAAGGCATTTTAGTCCAGCAAGATGTTGGCGTCTTACCTGCTGAGAAGAGGAACACTGCAACCATACGATAGTGCTTCCTGTGTGTGCCTTTACACAAAGATATCACTGCGATTAGAAATGCCACTAATGTCACAGATGCTCCGGTTAATAACAATACCAGTGTTGCTATCTGCCAATCTGAAAGAGAGATAAACAGAAAATCATCAGTTAAGAGATTTGCCACTGAAGTAGTCATGACTGTTATGATTGTGTTAAACGGATAAAAAAAATAAATACAAAAAAAAAAACTCCATGTTGTTTTCATGTCTTCTTTCTTTTTTGAAAGGGAAAGATTAAAATAAAATAAAAAACATGCCCTGCTCGAACTCAAAATAGTGCACTCGTGTGCTTTTTCTAGGTGAGCCTGAGTGTACTTTTGCTCTCAAACACTCTAATGCACAGGAGACCAATGGCCAAGGTCAGAATTTTTGCTAAATAATAAACTGAATTTAGCTTTTTTTTCCCCCACCAGACCCTATCATTTGTCTTCAGAACACATAGAATATACATGGCAGGAGTCGCATGCGATCATTTGTATTACAAATGTTTGAAGCTGGTTGCCGTCATAATATGGATAAGAATGTGCAAAACTTTTATTTTCTTTCAATTTCTCCGTTTGCGGTCTGGAAATAAAATATGACATATGATACATATAACGTGGCATATGACATTAGAGAAACACCAATAAATAAAGTAAATTATGACTGAATTTTCATTTTTGGGTGAGCAATCTCTTTAAGCACACACAATTCTAAAAGCCTATTCACATCGCATGCAAATTTTCACTGCAACAAGCCACTGAATGGAAACAATGGACCCTTCTGCATTGAAGGCAAACATTTGCTTGGTGATGAACCTCTGAAGTTCATTTTCTCTGTAATATTGAAAGACTGAAGTATGATTCACCTTCATTCAAGGTTGTTATCTTCTTTTCTAAGCTTAATAGTTTTGAGGTGAAAATCTGTTGGTCATTGTAACAAAAGTTAAAAGCTCAGGGAAGGAGGCGGGAACCGGCGAACATTTAAACACTTTAATTATAAAATAAATAAAGCGAAAGTAATAGTGGCAGCCCCTCATGGATGACCTGCGCACACACATCAACATAAAAACACAACATAAATCCATGTCTGGTCCTCTCTCGTCACTCTTCCTTTTATCCTTCCGGAGCTCCTCCGTGGAACTAGAGACTGGTGTGGCATGCAGGTGATGCTCATTATCACTTGTGTCACCTGCCTCGCTCCATTCTCATGGCCCCGCCCCACTAGTCACATACCCCCATCGCCCCTCGCAGGCCAGGGGGTACCCACAAGACTGAGCTCTACTTCCCCCTCCCCCACTCCGGGGGGAGCCGATCACGGCGGCCAAAGCACCTGGGGGAAAAGACAAATGAGGCAAGAGAAAAAGAGACGGAAGGATGAGGAGAGACACGCGTAAGGATTTTTGAGAGAAGAAAAGAAAGGAAAAAAAAAAAAGAAAAAAAAAAAAAAAAAAAACTTGATCCGGTTCTTGGACACATTGCTGCTCGGTCCTCCACCAGCTGGGTGAACTCCTCCTCAATGCCTGTTGGCGGCGCTGGATAGACCTTGGTGGACGGCTCAACATTCCTCCATTGCCTGGTGGATGGTGACAGCTCCTCTGGGTTCGGGCAGCCGTCAGGAATCACACATTCCTTGCTCCTCTCCATCATGGCTGATGGTAGCAGGCCCTGGTGGTGGCGACTCCGCACCCTCACGTCCCTCCACAACCCAGGTGGCCACCAGCAAATTTGTCCGTCACCCAACAATTCACTCCAGCCCACCACCTCGAACATCCATGGCGGCAGCCTCTGCTCCGCCATGCTCAATGGCACTGCGGATTCCCCACAGCGGCATGTCCCTCCTTCCTCCCAGGTTTCGTCAACGTTGTGACAAAGTTAAAAGCTCAGGGAAGGAGGAGGTAGGAATCGGCAAACACTTTAATTAAAATAAACAAGAAAGTAAATGCAGCAGCCCTCCACTTACGACACACATCAACATAAAACACACGAAAAAAAATCCAGGCCTGGTCCTCTGTCGTTTAAAACCCATGTGCATTAAATGGCAGAGAGAGACACTGATAATGTTCCTCACTTTTGGAGGCATAGCACAAGCATCACAACCGATAAAATGTGTTGACAACTGGTCAAATGCAATTTCATATTTAGGCAGCTTTTTCACTAAAGCATTTGGTACAGACCATTTCTCTTTGGTTGTAGTGGGATTCACAATATGGTTTATGTGGCTTATTGTATAGTCAAAGTAAATGCAACAAATACCTGTGACTGCTAAGGTGCATCAAAAAACCCAACATTTTGAAAAGTTTTGAAATATGTTTCATGCATGCCATATCAAGTAATAAACATTTTGGCCAAATTTCATATTTCAAATTGTTTATTTACCTGGTCAACCACACCCGAGAAATTAAAATGATATACAATTATGCAGCTTAGCATTTGCAACTCAATTTTCATGAGTTTCCAAAAAATAAATAAAAAATACTTTTAGCATTATTGTGCTCTTGCAACATTACCAAACCTATAATTACAAGTCCAATTTTCTAATGGTTAGTAGTGGTGTAATGTAACAAAGTAATAATACTTTGTTACAGTACTTAAAGGTGTAATAGGTGATTGTCTTCAGAAATATTTTTTGTTATGCTGGTTGAAAGTCTCTTCACATCCCGATAGCAATCATTAAGTTAAGTGGTCTAAATGTATTTATATATTCTGTGGAAGGCGTAGGACCAAGAAATGTTCGTCCAATCAAAACGCTCGGTCCGAGCGTTTTAATTGGCTTTCCTAACTGCCTGTCAACATATGTATTTGCATACCTCTGCACACCCTGTTCGCGCAGACAGGATACGTCATCAGCGCGTTCACGCATGCTGTGCAGACAGAGCGAGAATGGCAGACAAACATCAACAAGCCGATCTTCCTTCATGGTATTGTAGTACTTTTACTAACTGTACTATAAAGTTTTCTCACCGGGTGAATGACACATGATGTAGCCCAGCGGTTCCCAATTCCAGTCATCGCACAAGGGAAGCAGGGGAAATCTGTTGAAGTTTACTTCACTTCGGAACATTCATTCACGGATTTCTGCGCGCAGCGTCTTCACACACAGACGAAACTTACTAGAGAAGTGTGACATAATATACCTCTTTAAATAAATACAATTTAAATTCACGTCTCGCACACTTAAATGCCCTTTGTATGGAACATATACGCTCGCTTCGAACTGGAATCATGGTGGAATATCTGGTGATGTACACTTCCCAGGGCACGCACGGTCGAATAGAACGTCGCACGTGATAAGAGATACATATGAAATTTGCAGAGCAGGAGGGCGCGAGGATTGGAATTGGGAACCGCTGATGTAGCCTATTGTAATGTTGTCTCTGGCGTTCTGGTCTGTGAGCGTAAATGCGTTAAGAGGGCGTGGCTTTGGATGGCGATTGCAGGGAGGGTGGGATGTTCGCTATCAGGCTAACGTTAACATTTTCCATGATCGCCTAATACAGTACTTAAGTATTGTTTGGGAGTATCTGTACTTTACTTGAGGTTTTATATTTCAGCCAACTTTTACTCCACTACATTTCCTAATTAAAAATGTATACTTTTACTCCGATACATTTCCCCGAAGCATATTCGTTACTTACTACAAAATAGTCAGAAAAACAGACTGCAGGTTTGACGAATCAGTGGTCTGGCGCTTGCAAGTTAGACTCCTAAAAAAAACACCTTTGCTCACTTGCAAACCAAACAAGTGCGCGCACAACCGCGGATGATTCATTTTCCACTCAGGTCGAGGTCTGAGGTGTGCGATATACAGCATCGTCTGCGATAATGTGTTGTTGTAATGATGTGCGATCTGACATTTTCAAGTAGGCTATATCACCAAATCACACACAGAGTGCAAGCATGTTGATTTATTAGTCTATTAATACTCAATTCCAGGCATTCTAAATTGTAGACGGCAAAAATGCTTCTGTATGCTTTTTATGTTTATATAATTTAATAGGCTATAGTTAATCTGTATCACGCAAATAGTACCGTTTTTCTGCAGATATCGGCATGATAGCACATTTAATAATCATTTTATACAAGTTCAGTAAATAAATAAGTGACTTACATTTTAGACATAATAATGCTTGTTTTTCCTCAATTTTGCTAACGAAAATAGTTCCAAACAAAGATCACAGCACTGTTTTGCATCTCTAAGCAATAGACGGTGTTTACTTATTGAATGAATCAGCTTTTTGAACGAATCTGTTGATAAAAATTATTCAGTGATTCTCTCATTAACACAGTCAACTGCTTTGTTCCTGAATAAATCGTTCGTCGTTTGAATGAATCGGTTGAATCTTAATGACTCACTCATTAACAGTCACTTGCTGTCACCTACTGGCGGGTTTTTTTTTCATGTTCTAAATAATTTTAAATATCAGTATTCAACGTTTTATGTTAAAAACAAAACATTAGGCATATTTATGCATCTGTAAATGCAGGTTAAATGCATCCATGTCCCCTCTGAGATAAATTAAAGTCCGGAATGAAATCAAAATAGACAATTCTTATTTTTTGATGGAATACTGTAGTGTTTATTATAAATAATTTATAATATGTCTGATTAACAATCATTTTTGCACAACACCACACCAACCGATCAAACCACACCCCAAACATATATTTTTTTTTTAAATGCCTGTGCCACTTCGTAATCTTTAATCAAAAACCTACCCTCTCCCTCAAAACACAGAGCAAAAAAAAAGACAATTGCAACTTCCGTTTCATGCCGACATTAAACTGTGTAAGTACGTCTAAATGCTAGATGCAGATTACAGAAATGTTTTCTTATGTTGGAATAAAAGACACCAAGTACCGGATTACAGTTATTATTCTTACTTATTCTTTCTTACTTACATAATTATTCTTACCCAAAAATGCAAACTGGAAGAAAGCATTAAAACGGAACACAATCTTGCTACTCAAGCTGTGCATGAACATATTTATATATCCCACAGATAGTATAGATATATGCTTCTTTTCCATTTATTTTCAATACTTAAGTACATTTAAGATTTAAAAAAAAAAATACTTTTCGTACTTAAGTACAATAAGTATCACATACTTTATGACTTTTACTCAAGTAATATTGTAAACGGTGACTTCAACTTCTACCAAAATAATTTTCCGGTAAAAGAAGTACTTTTACTTGAGTATGGCTTTCAGGTACTTTATACACCACTGATGGTTAGAGAGTCTGACTTGTAACCTGAAGGTTGTGGGTATGATTTCCATGTAGTGTGGAAAAACACTTAATGGCTCTGGTAGAATTGATGATAAATAACTGCTTATTTATCTTGGAATAAATAATATTTCTGTCATGACAACTCTCGGAGGGATTGGCATGGTAATGTACATGACAATGATAATGTATTTGGTCTTGGCGGAATAGATCTGCTACGCTGCTGCTGCTACTGCCAATACATCCACAACATGCTGCTTGTGAGCATGTAAAAAATAGGTGCTGCTGAACATATATGTGAAATAACCACCATATAGCATACATTAATCACCTGTAGAAGATTTATACAGGTGGAGCTGGGGAAGGTGGAGGGTTTCTGAAGCAAGCTGCAACTGCTACTGCAAGCACTAATCATATATTTGAATGTTGAGCAGCACAACAGCCACATTGGCTACCGATACAGGAGAGAACCAATCAGCTGTGCCATGTGATAATGATATCATTAGGTTAGATTGTGTTAGACCTATTAGACTGCGACATCTAGAGCTTCATGCCAGAACTCTGTATTTCTGTCATGACAACTCTCAGAGGGATTGGCATGGTTATGTACATGACAATGTTAATGTATTTGGTTTTGGTGGAATAGATCTGCTACGCTGCGGCAGAGCAAGTACCAAGACTTGCTACTGCCAAAACATTCACAACATGCTGCTGTGAGCATGTAAGAAATATTGCTGCTGCAAATATAACATACATTAAATAACCCCCCACAAAGCAGGAGACATTGAAGGGACAATACAAGCCAAAACAAGAACAAAACACCCCCCAACATGCAGATCTATCGCCAAGACATATGTACTGCTGCTGCTCTGAAGAGCCATGTGAACCGCATGTATTACTATCTATGTGTGCCTTGGCTACCACGCCGACCGGCTTAACGCTAGTGGCCTATGACTATGTGAGCCTTGGCTCCACACGCACCGGCTTAACAATAGTGGGCTATGACTATGTGTGCCTGGGCTACCATGCCAACCAGCTTAACTCTAATTAGACATGTTATATAATGTTAATTAACAAAAGGGATATACATTGCAATCCGATAGATAAGACCCCAGCACCCACCTGAGCAAATATCATAATTTAGTCATTTGATAACTGCTGTTACTTTCTCCACTTCATCAGTCCCAGCGGCAGCGTAACAGCTTGTTAATTCATGTTCGTGCAATGATGAGATGGACAAAGTTAGCCGATGCATGCCATTTTACTCTCTCATGCAGATAAAAGTTGTCAAAGTTACAGTGCACAAAAACCACTGGGTGGACTGACCTGAATGAACTGAAATAAAAGCAGAATATAAATGTTCTTTCTCCATTTTCTGAATTACACAGCACAGTGAGAGCACACGTCGCACGAGCACATTTCTCCAAACTACACTACCCATAATGCATTTCACTCGGAACTAACTGTTACAGCCGTAGATAGTGATCTTCAGCGTCTCCCGCAACACTGTCATTGATATGACTGCGATAAGCTCGTGCTTCTGACGCTGTGTGCAGCTGAAATCAACCACACACTCATCACAATAAAAACATCAACCTTAGAAATAACAAACATGAACACTGGGATAATCGCCGATGTATATGGTGAACCCCTGTTGAAATGCATACACAAGAATGCTCATTTCATTCAACCTGTTTTATGTCCGTGACTACCAGCGTGTCCTCAGAGCAATTACATATGCTCTAAACTACCTTTGCTCCACCTGTATAAACACAGATGCTAAATGCTGCTGCTAATATGCTTAATATTCGCTCCTGCATACAATGCAAACTGCTAACATGACACTTAGTTTAAACTTGATTATGGTTGCTCATTTTTGTATTCAATTAGGCAGACCACGCAATACACACAGCGATATGGATTAGCAGAGCATTCACTTAGCTTAGATGTTGATTTCACTGTTCTGAAGCAAGCTGCAACTGCAAGCACTAATCATATATTTGAATGTTGAGCAGCGAGCTCATTGGCTGCAGATACAGGAGAGAACCAATCAGCTGTGCCATGTGATAATGATGTCATTAGGTCAGATTGAGTTAGACCTATTGGACTGCGCCATCTAGAGTTTCATGCCAGAACTCTGTATAGCTATTATTTGTAATACTGACCCCAGGTAAATGTTACCCAAGAAGGTTAGAAAACAGGCTGCAGGTATAAACTAAGCCAAGGTCTTTAGGAAAGAGGTTTTGTAAGTTTATATTTATGTTCCACAAGGTCGGGTGATCAGTCCGTCAGTAGAGACGTCTTCCACTGGTGATGCAGATTGTGTGCAGTGGGGAGGGCACAGAATTGCATTCTGGTAGCCGCTGATATGCTGGCCTGGAGGATGCTGAACTTCTGTTGTGCAAAGAGGGTCCTTAGAGTGTGGACCGGGCAGCTGGGTCAGATGGGTCTTCATAGGGCTGCATTGCTGAGGAGCCGTGGTTTCAGGCAGTGTCTGCCAATGCGTAGGTCCTTTGTGGACTGCACTGCTTTCGGAGTGACAAGAGTCAGATGAGGTTCGTCACTGCTGGGTCCTTTGCGACTGAAGGGCAGCCATAGGCAATATAAAAGGTTTACTCAAGAGCTGAGCTGAACCTTAAAGGGATAGTTCACCCCAAAATGAAAATTCTGTCATTAATTACACACCCTCATGTCGTTTCAAACCCGTAAGACCTTCATTCATCTTTGGAACACAAATTAAGATATTTTTGATGGAATCTGAGAGCTGTCTGACCCTGCATAGACAGCAACGCAACTGAAATGTTCCTAAGGCCAGAAACGTATCAAGGAGATCGGTAAAATAATCCATGTGACATCTTGAAGTCTCTCCTCATCAGGCCATAAACTTAGGCTGTGGTGTCTGTTAATGTCTCCTTCCCCATCGAGTTGGAAGCACAGAACGTTGTTTCTGCTATTTTCTCTCTGGATGAAAGACTCAGAATGGTGTATCTGCTATTGTCTCACCTTCTTAGGCTGGAGACTCAGAACAAGGAGTTATCTGTTGGAAGGGTACTTTTATCCCTTTCTGATGAGGAGACTGGAATCTGGCACCTCTCCATTCCTGGAATGTGATTGTCCAATTGTGTCTGAGGTGACCATGGTGTTGCCCACCCTAGTGTGGAACTCATTTGCATATAGTAGAGTACACAATTAAACATGCAATATTTCTTTAGCAAACCAGATTTACCAAATCATAAGGAGCTGTAGCGTCTCGACCAATCTGACACACTAATTTTTATTTGATTTAACAAATTAATTATTCATTAGATTAACAAATCGTCACAGTCCCTCTCACTCAATAAACTGGATGCCAGGATTTCACCATCCCCCCTTTGGTCCCCATGACAACTAATCATGATATAACTGGTTTTATGACCCCCCAGGAATGAGAGAAGGATAGCCCACTCTTTGTCCCAAGGAAAGGCAGAGTAGAAATGGACTTTTCTACTAATTAACAAGGAAAACATTTCTTTGAAGAACCATAAAAATCTTCAGCATGGGTGTATATTATTTGCTCGTTTGTTTAATCTGTGTATTATAGACTATTTATCATGCTTAAGATAACACCATTAAGTATTAACCCTTACATATAACGGTTTAATAATCCTAGAATTCGTCTTCTGATGATGTAAACAAGAGTGTATATTATATGTTGGTATTTAGGCAATATATTAGTGTCCTGAGAATTTTTTGTAATTTCGATTCAAGTCCATTTGCAATTTACCGTGCTTTCAAAACAATAGGGCCATAAAAAACGCACCCAGTATCTCAAAACGCCCACTTGGGATTCCGGCTTTTCTCATTGGATAAGTCCATCTTGAGAGGCGGGGATCTTCTCTTACCTTAAAGCTGACACACCATGTGACACGCCCAGTCGGTGGTTCGGTCAGATGCTAAGATGAAGATGTGAGAAAACGCTTCAGGATACCAAAGCATTGTGCCAGGCATTTTTTTCGGCCTTGACTTTTCCATTCACCAAAGATTATCTGACTCAAACTGGTTCTTTTTCATCAACCAACTTCAGCAAGATCTTGGGCATTAAGATTGCATCAGGAATCTATTTTAAGACAGACGAGACTTGCAAGTATCAAAATTAATCTTATTAATTGATACGTTAGGTATCATTTGCACCTTTTTACAAAAGGTGTGTTTGAACTAAGAATCTGACGTATCCCTCAGGTGTAGATCTGCTGAATATCAAATGGTTCCATAACTTAATATTTTTATTTCTCTGCTCTTTACTGTTTAAGCTTTAACCCTTTCCTATACCAACTGTATGTGTGTGTGTGTGTGTATGTTAGACCAGTTTATGTGTTTATGTAGTCTGTTAGACTAGTTTAAGTGTTTATGTAGTTAATAAAACCTTACTTGTATCACACTTGATGTGGTTCATTGTTTTCTTATAACTGGAGTCACTTAATCATGCAGTTTTATGCTACAAGCTTTTGTAGAATTGTCCAGTAAGAAAGTTATTTCCCTTAACCAAAAAATAAACATTCTTAGAATTGACAGACAGTTGACACTGAGAGGTCAGCTAAATATCTACAGCGGATCTAAAATATGAATAATTAATTATAACTAGTTATGGTTAATTATTCCTATTTCCCATGAGCTGATTCGCTCAGAGCAAAAAAAAGAGTCCAAACATGATGGGAAACAGTTGAAATATCACTTATTCACTCCATAGTATGTTAATAGGTCTGCTCCTGTGAATGGTTTTGTTAACATTCAATGGCCATTAACAAACTGTACGTCGTCTGAGGGTGAAGTGAATGCGTTACAGTTTACGTCCATTTAAGACCTCCATACAGAGGGATGAATGGATTTGGATAGATATTGTGGCCTTTCTTTATTTCGGCCACTGCTGTTGCATTCAGATATCCTAAGGAATTTTTATAGCAGTCCTTTCCTAAACCTTATGATTGGGTTTGGTGGTAACGGTCAACCAGTGGTCCAATGAGAAGTCCTCTCTTAGGTGGTCGTGGGTGCAGAAGTTCTCCCTTCCTGTCCTGCTAGGGGTGTCTGGCAGTTGTCTTGGCATTTTATCTGATGTTTCTGAACATTTGTTTATGCTCCTCCACCAAAATCCAATCACAGTGTGGCACATCTCCCTCCACATGACAGTTAGAGAGGGGCCCTAACATAAACTGGTCCCTGAAATGCCATCTTGACTGTTGTTCACTACTCCTAGTACCGGTTGGAAATGTAGATGGGGGAGTGAATGAACAGCGCTCTCTTCCACCTTCAATACCAGGAACCTGCTGAGATGCATTGAGGGAAGAAAGAAACCGTACCCTAATTGCCCGGGCAGCACATCAAATGGCTGCCCATTGCTCTGGGTATGTGTTCATGGTGTGTGTGTGTGTGTTCACTACTCACTGCTGTTTGTGGACTCGGACACTCGGTTAAATGCAGAGAACAAATTCCAAGTATGAGTTACCATACTCAGCCTACATGTTGTCACTTAAGTAAAGAAAAGAATGGTAAAGAAAAACAAATAAACAAAAAAGATTAAACAGTGCCAGAAACTATTGTAGCGTCTGGACCACTCAAGCACACAATATATATTTTGTTAGCTAGATTTAACAAATACTCTGTAACACCCCAGGAAGCTGAACAGGCCCCTGGTTCCATAGCAATGCTGACACCAGATACTTTTACGACTTTGTGGAATGTGAGCAGAGACTCTCAGCTGCATTTTCCAGAAGCAAGATGCACAAAGGCAGTGTAGAAATGGACTTTTCTACTAATTAATTCATAGGAAAACATTCTTTGAATGAACACCCATTTTCTTCACCGTCATTGGGGATATTAATTGTCGCGTGTATTTGGTCTTTGCAATTGTATACTGTTATGCAGGCTTATAACCGAAACACACTCCTGTCAGCTTACATATACCATGCTTAGTATCTATGAATTCGCCTTCTTATGATCTAAACGAGCGTGTATATTATATTTTGGTACATAGGCAATATATATTAGGTTCCTGAGAATCTTTAGTAATTTCGATTCAATCCATTTGCAAATTACCATGCTTAGAGACAACGGGTGCCGTTAAAAAACCCTCAGGCAAATTGCCCACATCCCGCTCGGAATTCCATCACTTTTCTCATTGGAAAAGGCCTCTTAAAGGCCCGGGGATCTTCTAGACCTTAAAGGCCCTGCTCCAGGACCATCACAGTCGTGGTTTGTTGGAATTCTGAGACGGTGCCGTGAAAAAAACGGCTCCCGGTAACACTAAGCTCGCGCCAGGCTTAGCCATCCTCCTCTTCCATTCATCAATTACTCTGACTCAACTGTCTTTCATAGACCCCAAATTCAGCAAAGATCAATGGCCAACTTAAGATTTCCCATCAGGAATCTCTTTCAGACGACGAGACTCGCAAGTATCACACTTGTCATTAATTGAGGCATTAAGTCAGGTACACTTTTAAAGGTGTGTTTGAACTAAGAATCTGTCGTATCCCTAAAGGTGTAGATCTGCTTAATATGCAAATGGTTCCATAAATTTCATTTCCTTATGCCTCTTTCTGTACTGAGTTAAGCTTTAACCTTTCCTATACCAACTGTATGTGTGTGTGTGTCGTTGTGTGTGTGTGTGTGTGTTCCCACCTGTGTGTGTGGGAGTGTATGTAGACCAGTTTATGTGTTTATGTAGGATGTTAGACCAGTTTATGCGTTTATGTAGGATGTTAGACTAGTTTAAGTGTTTATGTAGTTAATAAACTTGTATCACACTTGACGTTGTTCTTTGTTTGCTCATAACTGGAGTCACTTAATCATGCAGATTTATGCTACAAGCTTCTGTAGAATTGTACAGTAAGAAAGTTAATTCCCTTAACCAGGAAATTAACGTTCTTAGAATTGACAAGACAGTTGACCCTGAGAAGTCAGCTAAATATCTACAGCGGACCTAAAATATTCATAATTAATTATAACTAGTTATGTTAATTATTCTATTTCCCATGAGCTGAGTCGCTACAGATTTTGGTGGAGAATGCGGGCATGATAAACGAAAGTTATGAGTTTAAACACTGTCAACCTAAAAATGTGTGCGTGATAGTCCAGGTTAAAATACGGCGTGACTTGAGATGCCCTGTTGTGTCCCCGTTTGCTGGCTTGTTTAGATGCAGATAAATTGGGGGTTTGAATTGGTACCACTATTATGATTGGAAGAGTCTTTTTGTATTTCATGCTTAATGGTATCAGTGTAAGGTTAATCTGATTTTAGCAAAGAAACCCTAATTTCAGTAATAAAGCATAAATCTGTTCTGACAAAGCATAAGTCTGAAGCTCAGCTCAGCGGCATGTCCAAACTGAACCATAATGTAATATGCTTTAGTGAAAAAATCACAAAATTGCAGTATTGTTTAAAATTGTTTCTTTGAAGAAGAAATCTAAGTACAGTTATATCAAGGTAGATGTGAACGCTGCTCCCCTTTCTACAGCATAAAAGCCTTATAGTTATAATTAGATTGAAGCAATTAATCTACACTTTGACTGCATATACAGTATACAAGCAACCTGGTGGTCATTATATGTTTCACTCGCTGAGTGAAAGTAAAGGTGTAATACTGTACTTTAGTATTCATGTGC
>JADLZN010011534.1:0-143504 GCA_018155175.1 Sinocyclocheilus anophthalmus
TGATAAATGAAGTTAACCTTAACATTATACATACGCTTTTGGTTTCTGTACCCAATATTTAAAAATGTACAAATGCAATAAAAATACCGGTATCTGTACTCGGTATCGGCAAGTACCAAAAATAAAAGTATCGTATCGGCAGTACTCTGGAAAAGTGTAATCTCCTGGAGGCTTCCTATTCAGTATGTGGTTCTTATTAAGTAGGGGTAATTTTTTAGGATTCTATACTTCTAAGTTTCTGAGAACCTGACACCTTGTACTTCTGGAGACTCCAGTTAGGTTGCAGTTCTGGAAAATGGTGGTGTTGGAGACTAAATGGTTCCTGATGGTTTCACGCCTAATTCTTAATTCCTGATTTTTATTTTTTTTTGCAGTTAACATGCATCTTTTCTTCTCCACATGTTTTTGACTGCCCTGCTGACCCACTGAGCATTTTGCTTTCCAATAGTTATGCATTAACTTTGCAATTTCTAATATTGTATTAGTTTTTAATATTTCTCATAGGCATTTAATAATTTTTACTTTCAGTCTGAGCTAAATCTCTTTTTTGGCTCATTTTATATGTAAAAGAAAATCTGCATAATAATTATGCACACCTGAATATAAGAAAATTTTCACTTCCAGCCTTCATGAATAATTATATATAAATTATTAATGACATATCTACGAGCGCGACTTCTGATACTTGCATCATGATATTGTGGACTTTCTGAGCAGACAACGTTGTATCAGTAAAGCAATATATTGTGAGAGGGCATTGTGTTACCGCGTCCCAAACGACTCAGAATAACCACAAAGTTAACAAAACGATGCACTCCACTGTGCTGAGTGAGAGCGCTTCTCTGCTGTCTTCACGTGCTATCGGAAACTTCCTATTTACCACTTATGATTCGACATGTTGCATTCTTTTGTTAAAAATAACAGTGAACAGTTGTTTGTGAATGTTGATACTTAGCCTAAATAATTTTATCGGGAGCGTTCATGTGAGGCCTGCTGCAATCTTTAGGCCCACCTCAAATGCTCTCATTGGTTGAGACACGTGATGACTCCCATCCCAAGCCAGTACTGATCAACATCCCACCCCTCCTGTTGACCCATGGTTTGTCTGTATGTGTATTCAGTGCCAGTGAGCAACGGACTTTCAAAATGATAATAATAAGGAAAAAAACTGCGTTAATGTGCGATTAAATAATTGTCGGCGTTAATCAATTAATGCGTTAACACGATAACGCGTTAACTTGCCATCCTTCATATATACGGGGGCAAAAAGTACTTAGTCAGCCACGATTGGTGCAAGTTCTCCCACTTAAAAAGATGAGAGAGGGTTGTAATTTTCATCATAGGTATACCTCATCTATGAGAGACAAAATGAAAAAAAAATCCAGAAAATCACATTTGTAGGATTTTTAAAGAATTAATTGTTAATTTCCTCGGTAAAATAAGTATTTGGTCGCCTTCAAACAAGCAAGATTTCTGGCTCTCAATGACCTGTAACTTCTTCTTTAAGAGGCCCCTCTGTCCTCCACTCGTTACCTGTATTAATGGTATCTGTTTGAACTCGTTGTCAGTATAAAATACACCTGTCCACAACCTCAAACAGTCACACTCCAACCTCCCCCATGGCCAAGACCAAAGAGCTGTCAAAGCAAAAATTGTAGACCTGCACCAGGCTGGAAGACTGAATCTGCAATAGGTAAGCAGCTTGGTGTGAAAAATCAACTGTGGGAGCAATTATTAGAAAATTGAAGACATACAAGACCACTGATAATCACCCTCGATCTGGGGCTCCACGCAAGAACTCACCCCGTGGGGTCAAAATGATCAAAAGAACTGTGAGCAAAAATCCCAGAACCACACGGGGGAACCTAGTGAATGACCTGCAGTGAGCTGGGACCAAAGTAACAAAGGCTTCCATCAGTAACACACTGCGCCGCCAGTGACTCAAATCCTGCAGTGCCAGACGTTTCCCCCTGCTTAAGCCAGTACATGTCAAGGCCCGTCTGAAGTTTGCTAGAGAGCATTTGGAAGATCCAGAAGAGGATTGGGAGAATGTCATATGGTCAGATGTAACCAAAATATAACTTTTTGGTAAAACTCAACTTGTCGTGTTTGGAGTAGAAAGAATGCTGAGTTGCATCCAAAAAACACCATACCTACTGTAAAGCATGGGGGAAACATCATGCTTTGGGACTGTTTTTCTGCAAAGGGACCAGAACAACTGATCCGTATAAACGAAAGAATGAATGGGGCCATGTATCGTGAGCTTTTGAGTGAAAACCTCCTTCCATCAGCAAGGGCATTGAAGATGAAACGTTGCTGGGTCTTTCAGCATGACAATGATTCCAAACACACCGCCCGGTCAACGAAGGAGTGGCTTCTTAAGAAGTATTTCAAGGTCCTGGAGTGGCCTAGCATGTCTCCAGATCTCAACCCCATAGAAATCTTTGGAGGGAGTTGAAAATCCAAGTTGCCCAGCGACAGCCCCAAAACATTGCTGCTCTAGAGGAGATCTGCATGGAGAAATGGGCCAAAATACCAGCAACAGTGAAAACCTTGTGAAGACTTACAGAAAAGTTTGACCTCTGTCATTGCCAACAAAGGTATATAACAAAGTATTGAGATGAAATTTTGTTATTGACCTAATACTTATTTTCCACCATAATTTGCAAATAAATTCTTAAAAAAATCCTACAATGTGATATTCTGGATTTTCTTTTCTCATTTTGTCTCTCATAGTTGATGTATCCCTATGGTGAAAATTACAGGCCTCTCTCATTTTTTTTAAGTGGGAGAACTTGCACAATTGTGGCTGACTAAATACTTTTTCCCCCACTGTCTTATATATATCTATATATAATATTTATATAATGTGTGGTGTGTTAGGGTATTTTATTTTATTTTTTAGGAAAAATTCACAATAGCATATCTCAAGAGATGGATCACATTGGTCAGAAGAGAGAAAGATGTCAAATTAGCCATTATTAGAAACACCCACACAGCAGCGATAACTGTAATTAATTAACGACTGTAAGATACACCAGTATAGTGTCATAAATGTACATTACATCTTTTAAAAATGTAAATATAAAAAACTGCTTAATTCATTAAGTTATTAACAGTGGAAACACACACTGCTTTAGAATTTGGCTCTAGTGAGGAATCTAAAAAGGCAGCATAATTTTGCTGCCTGTTGTTTGCAACAGTCTTCGTATCAGGAATATGCCTGGGATGCTTAAAGCAGCCGACCGGGTAGAGAGCTTATTAGACTTTGGAACAGAGCCATGATGTCATTAATTAATTATGGTTGTGTGCTATTTTGTGTCCTGTGTTAAAACTCTTCAAAACATTATCACAGAGCTCAGGCTATTCATGTTACAAGACGTGTTTGCTTGTTTCCACATGGAAAAGCCCAGTGATCAATATTCATCCCAGTGAACTACAGTTATTTTAACCGTGCCTTGCTAGGGATCTGAGGATTCTTACTTTGCTAATGATGAGCCGGGGCTTCATGCATCTGCTCACCTCTTGTGTATGCCACACGCTTCTCCCTCTCCATTTGTCTTTTTTATCTTCTATCTCCCTCAGGTTCTCCATCGATCCTCAGTCTGACCCAGAAGCTCTGTTCCGCATCACTCCAGACACCGGGCTCATCACTACAGTGACCGAGCTGGACCGTGAGCATGAGCAGTGGCATAATATTACCATCATTGCCACACAGAGAGGTACATACACACAGTCACAGCATTAGGGAAGTAGTGAGCTACAGTAAGCTACAAATAAAAGGCTACTTAATTATCCAGTTATACAGTTATATAATTGGATGAATATCCATATATAGTTGTCCGGTTATATAATATAATCAGAGTTCAGAAGTTTCTGAATCATTGAATGAGTGTATCTTGATTAGGGTGACAGCATTACATTTACACATAACATAGTTTAATACAACAACAGCAAAAATAGAATATAGTTAATAGAATATTGCTAAATATAGCCTATCTATAATATCTAAAAGTAGTGACTTTTGCACATAATTTTTATTTTAGTATTATTTAGATACTTTTTTTGTTTTTTAAATATTTAGAATTAGCTTTTATTTTTAGATTTTTAGTTTTCCATTTTCATATGCAGGCCTATATTTTTATGTAGCTTTAATTTACTTTCATTTCAGTTTTTTTTCCAGTTTCAGCCAAGGCAACATTCATTAAATTTTTATTGGAAAGTTGTTCATTTTAGTTTATTTCAGCTTTATTTAAGTAAAATTTTTAGTTTTAGTTAAAGGGGTCATCGGATGCTATATGCACTTTTACAAGTTGTTTGAACTGAAATGTGTGTTGGCAGTGTGTGTGTGTACACAACCACGCTATAATGATAAAAGTCCACCCAGTGTTTTTTTTTTTTTTTTTAAATCTACAAAATCTTTACCCCCCTTTCTTACATCAGAGCCGATCTCAGCCCGTCTGTGGTACCGCACAAACAGGCCCCTCACGCCACGTAGTTGATTGACATTACGTTTCAGCACAGACTGGACTGAGCTTACCTCTAGACCCACCCTAGTGAGCGTCTCATAGTCGCCATTGTTTTCACACGCCGAGCAGATGTAATAAGAATTGACTCCTCAGCGATTGCAGGTGTTTTGTTGCTTTGATTGTAATATGCACATGCCTTCGTCCTTTTACTCCCCGGACATCCTGAGCCGCTCGAGACACAGTGGATTTACTTGTTGGTTTGAAGGGATGCGCCCGTCTACCTAAATCCGTCTATGTTCGCGCAATCATTCGTCATCCAGCTTCACCTACAGAAGAAGTGAGTATAAGGTTTTTTAATGAATCTTTGCAAATCACCTTTCGCTCAAATGTCTAATTGGTAAGTTCACGATGGAATGCAGCCTAAAGTAAACATCCCCTCAAGAGCAGCTACTCGGAAGAGAGGGTGGCTCAGCAGCAGCTCTAACATTTACAGGGAAAAAAAAGGCTACAACGGCTTGATATGAAAATAGCTGTTTTTGACAGGGTAAAAAAAAAGGTGTTTTTAGTAAATTTTTAGGTAAAAGGGTAATTTTAACCAAACTATGTTCCAGACTTTTCATTAAGACCCTAAATAATCATACCAACTTGTGGAAAATGGGCATCCGATGACCCCTTTAAAGGTGATCTATTATGCCCCTTTTTACAAGATGTAAAATAAGTCTCTGATGTCCCCAGAGTGTGTTTGTGAAGTTTTAGCTCAAAATACCCTTCAGGTATTTTTTTTATAGCTTGTTGAAATTGCCATTTTTAGGGTATGAGCCAAAACGCCTGTTTTTTGTGTTTGTCCCTTTAAATGAAAACGAGCTAGTGGTCCCGCCTCCCCTTTCAGAAGAGGGTGGAGATTCTAGAGCTTGCACACCGGCATCATGCCAGCAATAACAAAACAGTATAATAAATACTGCTAATAAAATAACAACACGCGTCCATGGTGCCCCATCGCGGGCTACACAGCTTGGTTAAATCCTTATATGATTATGAGACTAGACAAATTTCAACCGGATTCGCTTTCCCACATTGCTTTCATATGCAATTTTTAACTACCACATTCCTATTCACGATCCTTCTGGTAGAACGTGAAGGCAGCATCAGTGAAATCAGACAGACAATGGTAGCTATAGCAACATTAGCCTTACAGAGTGCCAAGAAGCTCTTTCAGAAAAGCAGTTTGGAAAACAAACGTGTGATACTTCTTCTAGATGGCGCAACGTTAGCTGTATCACGAACAGTTGGCACTGCTCCATTCTTCAGGAGCAACTTTTGTGCAAAACATGCTTTTTACTGACCCTCATTCACAAAGCAGTCCGGTGTAAAATGATTCGCGCAGACATAAACTAATCCGGTTGAGTTGAGGGAGCATTTTCTTCTAAAACAAATTTAATCCACCTCGTCTATAGCAGCTCAGATTTCAGGAGTAAATGGAGAGGGCTATGTGGATTAATACATCCAGCAATGGAACACATAAAACGCTTGGGAGACATTCTTGTCAGTGCAGCAATGGCGGACTGTGTACAACTCGCTTAAAACAGCAGTGTCTGTCAACATTCGTGGGCAGGGCCTGTGGCTAATGTGACGTCACATTAGCACCAATGCTAAAAATAGGCCATTGGTAGACACTGCTTATTATTTATGGGGATTTAAAAAAAAAAGGAGTGGGTGGAATTTTATCATTATAGGGTGGTTGTGTACACACACTGCCAACACACATTTATGTCCAAACACCTTGCAAAAGTGAATTTTGCATAATAGGTCCCCTTTAAGACTGAACACAAACCTTGCTGTCACCTGACATGAAGCGTGAATCGTGTTTCTTTGTGACAGTTTCATTGGACTTAAACCAGTTTTGAAAAGAAACAAATCATCAAATCATGTCTTTGTGCAGAAATCACTGCCATCCTCTTTTTTAGAGAACAATTTTATTAAAGTATTTTTAGTATGTTTATTTTAATTTAATTTATTTAATCAATTTATTTTAATATGTTTAAGTTTAGTTTACTAAAAAGACTCCCAAGGTTGGTATATTGAGGATAGAATACAGTTCAGGAGAGCACATTAGATTAATGCCTCAGTTTGCTCGGCTGTAAAGCTGTGTGCACAATATAATGTGACATTAAAAACAGTGATTTGTCACGCTACACCACTGCATGTTTCAAAAGTAGCTTGTTACTGGAAAAGCTGCATTATTTTAAAAACAGCCAAGCTACTGTCACTACTGGAAAATGTTAGCTTTGCTATTTATAGTTCATAACTCCCTATAAGGTACACTGACATGAACATCGTCCAAGAATGGCATGCTGATCATTAGGTCAAGAATGCTTAATACTGGTTGAAAATGTCCATGCCACCATGTCTACTAGTGAAAATAGTGATAAATTCAAATCCGGTTTGCGACATTCCTGATCACAGCCTTTACATCATGTCCTGTTCTTTCGAAACTGTCAGTTAGTTTATAAAGTTGCAATATCAATGGCTAAATTTTATTGGATTTGTGTTGTATTGATTTACTTATTATGTATGCATGGATTAAACCATTTAAACATACATTGAATTTGTACTGCTCAGAGAGATGGCATGTTACTAGAGGATCTATGGTGCTGTGTTATAGTATGGAAAGTAGGTCTAAGCAGCTTCAGGGAGGCCTGATGGCTATTGTATGTGAAGCCTCTTCCCAGTAATGTGAAGCAGTGGGCACTAATCCACAACATCATGTCACAGCTCGATGTGTGTGTGTGGATCCAGTCCAAGACATTTGTGTGAAAGCAGTCCAAACCACAGGCAAGTGTGTGGGACTGAATTATAACGATAGAGACTTCAATTTCTCTTTAGGCTCACACCAATCCATTAAGTTTGTTTTCCAGTGCAACCTAAACTGCACCAAAATGCCAACTGAAAACTATTCTGGATTAAAAGCTACTGAAAGCTGTTTGTTTGTCATGACAAGCCATTCGTCTAGAAGAGGGGTCTCCAACCTTTTTTACACCACGGACCGGTTACGTTTGGAAAATATTCTTGCGGAATTGAGCTCTCTTTCTTTTCTTCTTCTTGTGCTCATCCATACGTATTACGGCTCAACTGTGATCCATTTAACTCCTAATGTGTGGCAGATCAGACTCAGAGCAATCTTTCATTTACTTATTTAACATGAAATTGTCAAATTGCTAATCCATATCGCATACAATGAAAATACAGAATAATTAGAACAATCATTAACATAAATGAATAACAGAGTGTCATATCTATACACATTTTTCCCAGAACGTTCTTGCGACCCGCAGCAATTCTTCCACGGCCCGGTAGTGGCTCGCGACCCGGTGGTTGGGGACCTCTGGTCTAGAATTTTGCTGAAACTCTGTTACAAAACAGAGGTGCCCTGCTGCTGTCTTCTGCCTACCTAGCAGTCTAACCATTTGCCTATCATTGTGCAAACTACTCAGAAAAATGTACAATGTACAACCTACTCTATGGCAAAAATAGCCAAGCTAAGCTAACATTTTTTTTTTTTTTCATAAATTCCTTTTTTTTATTGTTGTGATTATTGTTTTTATTTTATTTTATGTAAAGCACTTTGAATTACCATTGTGTATGAAATGTGCTATACAAATAAACTTGCCTTGCCTAACAACTACCACTTAGAGGAAGTGGCTAGTTACACTATACAGTCTACATGGACAATGTACATTACTATATTGAAGCTACTGTACTTAATTTTTCACGTGTGATATATCAAAAACAGCAAGATAAAATTTCTTCAAATGCCTGTTAATTGTTGTACCTATATAGCTCAAACCTTTGTACTCAATAATTGTAAAGAAATTAATACTTTTATGTAGTAAGAATGCAATAAACTGATCAAAAATAGCAGTAAAGACATGTATTACAAACTATTTCTGTTCCAAATAAATGTTCTTCTTTTGAAATTTGTTAATCAAAGAATCCTCTGATGTGAATCCTGTATGTGATGTTTCCATGAAAATATTAAGCAGTTTAAAGGAATAGTTCACCCAAAAATGAAACATTGCTGAAAATGTATTCAGCCTCAGGCCATCCAAGATGTATATGTAAAACATAAAAGAAGATATTATTTTGAAGCAATGTACAAACCAAACAGTTTCTGGGTCCCGTATTGACAATGCATAGTAATTTTTTTTTTTTCCCACTACCATGGGTGACATGGCTACAGTCACTGGTGTGGTTACCAACAAACTTCTTAAAGATCTTCCTGTATTTCAACAAAAGAAAGAACTGCTTCAGGAACATAATTTTTTAAAGTTTTTGGGTAAACTGTTCCATTAACATTTCTCATTTCATCTGATATCCTCGATGCATTTTAACGTTTAATTTTTTTTCCAGCATTCTGTGCCGTGATGCGTGTTTCATTTCTCTGCAAATGATGCATGTGATGCTTGCGACTTTTATGCAGTCATCCGCCTTCAACTCAGGATGTGCTATAAATACTTCAATACTAGCCTCATCCCATAGGCAGCTGCCTAGTTTTAGTTGGAAAAGGCATGATTCGTAAAAATGTCAACTATTCCCGCGTATAGTTCCTCATAAAAATTGCACATGGAAGTGGGTGATGATCTTAAAAGAGAGAGTTCAACCTTCCGTTCGTTGACCGTTAAACAATAATACAGACTCTGGCCGGACTGCAAGACGGCACAGCCTCAAAAAATGTCTCAAGCTGTTTATTGTGTATATTTTTGGGTGACTTTTCCTTTTGTCCTGCTCTCTCAATTTACCTCAGATAACCCCAGCCCATGTGTCCAGGTGGTGGTATTGCTGTAGAAACAGTTGGATTTAAACGACCATTGCAACTCCGATTGGCAGGCAGACTCACAGCCCAATGTGACTCTGCCTCCATGGACAGGTGAGAGTAACAATGTTATTATGGGCGCAAAGAAAGGCATATCCGTTCAGTCTCCAATTGACTAGTTCATTTGCTTTCTCCACCAAAATGTAAAACCAGGAAGTGCTCTAATTACTTTGTCAATTGACTTGTCACAGATGAATTAATGGTGATTTATTACCTTTTCTCACACGTCAGCCTTTGACTCCTCGGATCTCACGACATCTTGTCTTCATAGGCTTTGTGTGGGGACATAAAGTTTTTTTCTTTCTTCAGTAATTTTTTTGTGCACAGCTGTATGTGTCCCTTTATACATCCTGCCACTGCTGATTGATTAGTTCTGACCGTTACCTCGGCACTGAATCACTGTCGGTCCCATTTACAGAGCTTCACGCATCTACATTAATATACATTATAATCTGCTCATCTTTGTCCTGGTTTTGCTTCATCCATTTTGCCTTTCATTCCAGTTCTCTCATTCGTTTCGATTGCCTGACCTTTCCAGAATGCTGTAGTGTTTTTTTTCCTTGCCTGACTCGTGTCCTTTTTCTTTAACTCTAATTGGGTGGCCTGCAGCTGTTAAGTCTGTCCATAGCTTTGTCCTTTTTCCCTAATATTCATCATTCTGCTGTCTTCACACTGGTGTCATAAAAGCTTATTGTTATTTAACAATTCGGATAAGTAAGGTCCTGGATCACGTTTTTATTAACCTTGTGGTCCTGGAAAAATATTGAATGGGTTTACATGCACTTTAAGTTTGATATTAGTCAGATTTTTCTGTTCATATTGAATGCAAAAAAAGGATGTGGCTTGACACAATTAAACAAACAACAAAGTACAGCCAATCAGAATAATGTGTCAGTTTGCAAACTCTCTTTCACCTCCGCAATGTGCGCGCTGAAGATCATAAAACTAGGAACACATAGCTGTGTTTTAATTATTTCGATGATGTTTTATTAGTGGGATTTTTACATTTTTAAAGAACTATTTTCTATTTTAATATATTTTAAAATGTCATTTATTTCTGTGATGGCTGCATTTTTAGTAGCCAGTCTTCAGTGTCATGTGATTTATCAGAAATTTCTTATTATTATCTGTGTTGAAAAAGGTTGTGCTCTTTTTTTAAATATTTTTTGGAAATAATGATACTTCTGGAATCCTTGATGAATACAAAGTTAAAAAGGACAGTATTTATTTGAGATAGAAATATTTTATAACATTATAAACTTTTTTTTACTGTCACTTTTGTCAGTTTAATGCATCCTTTTTAATGATAGTGTTTGTTAGTTTAAATTTCAATGTGAGCAGGCCAACTAGATGCAATGCAGCAGACCTATCAACCACATGACCAACAAACTGTTGTCTTGCTTGTTGCTTGTGATTGCAACTGGTTATGACAAAAACTCTGGTTGAGATAGAAGAGATCCCTTTTTTCAATTTATCTTGTTAGGGCACAGTATAATTTACTTTTGATAAAAGCTCTTACTGAATGTCCGCTTGCTTGCTTAACTGGAAGCTTGCATAACTTCTTACCGCAAGTCACATTATGGCAAGGGATGTTTGGTGACCCTTAAGAGTCTGAAAACTATTAATGTGACTTGACATTATCTCAGAGCAGTACTGAAATCACAGAAAAAACTTTTTTTTTTTCGTGCCTCAGCACAACCGCACTAACCCACAGCTCTGATCTGCATCACACGGCTCATTTTTGTTTTAACTTTTTCCCTAATGTGTGGGGGGAGCATTGCAAAAATAGGCCCATCGAGTGATTATTTCTAGTTTAAGTGGATCTCTGGAGTCGGCGCCTCATTTTTAGAGCACATGCTAAAGCTGTGTCTATGTTTGGTGTTCCCCAAGGCTCGCTACTCGGTCAGAGTTAATTATTGTTTGACTGTGCGGTGTGGGCTAATCAGTCTCTAGTCACCTATTTGCAAAGGTGCTGGCGAGGTTAATGCTGATATCTGAGATTAAAATGTGGATCAGGTTTTTTTTAAATGAATCTCTCTTCTCTCTCCATTATTCTTTGCTCTCCTCCTCTTTCTCTCCTTCCTCCCTTTTGGCTCTGCCCCTTATTTTGTTTCTCTCTCTCCATCTTTCTCCTATCTCATTTTCTCAGGTGGTGCAGGTGTTGCGGGCGATTGATAGAGACGAGGGAGGAAATGACAGCGCCGTCCATTTTAACATCCCTCCGGACTCCAACATTGCCCTCAACTTCAGCATCAGGGAGAGTGGAGGTTTGCAGTCTCTTCCACAATTTGTTTCTCCCACCCAGCCTTGTTCATCGGCGTCTCTCTTGATCCGTTAGTCTGTGTCTGCAACCGCATTGTGTGACTGCTTTGTGCCCTGCTCCTTTGTTTTCCCCATTGTTTGCTTTTGCTTCTCTGCCACATCTATCTTCTCCCGACACACACAGACTAAATGTGCTCTGGCATTCATGCTGCATTTGGACTCACTGGTCTGTACAAATGTTATACGAGTAGCAATGGAATTAAACTGCACTCGATTGAGTTCAATTAAATTAAAGTTCCATCGAGCTCAATTTGATCTAAAAGCCCCCCTTTTTCCTGTGTGTCTCTATTTCTTTCATTATTCTCGTTTTCTAGGCCCCACTGCTAGTTTGGTGCTGGCGTCACCTTTGCAGACACTGTCTCGCTCTACTTCTTCCTCCCTCACTCTCTACATCCCGCTGGTCCTGAGGGACGGGGTCTCCGGTTTGACCAGCACAGGGACAGTCACGGTGTCCGTATGCCCCTGTCTGAGGGGCGGAGCCCGGGCCGGAGAGAAAGAGAAGCAAAGTGAGGCAGAGTGGGACAGAGAGACGGTTTGTTTGCCCCAGCACTCCTCTTTGCCCTCCCCTGGACTCAGCACTGCCGCCCTGCTGGCCATTTTAGCCTGCGTGGCCACTCTTTTGGGTAAGTTTAGTGTAACTTCCAAATGTACAGTCAGATATCCGTTATCGCAAAATAAACACAGACAGGGTGATCAGGACCAAGACTCGAAGCACATTTGAGTTAAAATTATTTTGTAATTTTACCTTTAGCTGTGTTGTTATTGTTAAACTAGAACTGAAACTAAAGGTATTAAAAACAATTTTCCTTAATTTAGATAAAAACTGCAACGAAATTAGAAATATTGCTTTGGCAACTAACTGAAATAAAACTTACTTTAAGTTTTAAAAGTAGAATAAAGTAATATAAAAAGAATAAAAAAGTATAAGTTAAAGATCTAAAATGACTAAAACTAAATAATAAAAAGTACATTCAAAATAAAATGAAGCTAAATAGAAATATTAAAAAACAAACAGAAAAAATGAAAAATGACAAAAGCACATAACAAAATAACTAAAACTTAAAATGAATACAGTATACATAAAAATAAAAGCTTTAAAATATTAGTAAATACTATAGTAGTATAGAAATAATAATAAAATAACACTGACTAAATATACCCCTACAATGTACAAAACAAAAGGCCTAGCTACAAGAAGAACACTTTAACAGCATTTCAGTAGTTTTTATACTTAAGTCCTCTGAGATCATCGACATTAGGGTCAATAACTCAGACGCTAGATGGCGGCAGTTGTGTTTATATATATTAAATGAGAAAGTGCAAGTCCATGAAAGTAGCACCCATTTCAGTCATTTGGATGAACGGTCTTATTTAAAGTGTTTTCATGGACGCCAATGAATTCTAGAAAACCATCAGACCACTGGATGCTACGATTGACCAATCAGAATCAAGAATTCCCTAGAGCTGTGTAATAAATGTAATTGTGGGGCATCATTCTGTGTAAGTGTTAGTTTCCCAGCTGCTCTAATGTGTCTATTGAGTATCTGTCTTTCTGTAGCACCCTGCAATTTTATTACAAAAATTTGTCACCCAGCACAAACACACACGTCCTATAAAACGCTTACTCTTTTTCTGTTCATCTCTCATTGTTTTCTTTCCCTTTTTTTTCTTCTCTCTCTAGCTGTCAGTGCTTTGTCTCTGTCCCTGCGCAGGCAGAAAAGGGACTCGCTCTCGCCTTTAGAGGAGGATGATGTAAGAGAGAACATCATCACGTATGATGATGAAGGAGGGGGTGAGGCTGACACGGCTGCGTTCGACATCACAGCGCTGCAGAGCGCCCCACACACCGCACGCAGGGGGTACCGCACCCTGGACAGCAGGAACATGTGAGTGGGGCTCAGCAGGGCACATATGATAAAAGATTACATTGGATACATCTGTTACAACAACTCGCTCATCCTGCACATTAATAAAGCGCTTCCTCAGTGCACTTAAAGGGATAGTTCACCCCAAACTTAAAATTCTGGCATAATTTATTCATGTTGTTTGAAGTCTGTATGTTTTTTTTTCTTCACATGGAACATAAAAGGAGATGTTTAGCTGAATATCCTGACTGTTCTTTTCCATGCTACACATTTTAAGTTTTAACATTTAAAAATATTTAAAGTTTTAAGAAATATCATTTTATATATTAAGAAATTATTATTCTTTTTATTAGTACTACTACTACTGTGATGATTATTATTATTATTATTATATTTTATAGTCATATTGATGTATAATCACAATATTTTTGGACAAATGTAGCCCAACAAACAAGCACAGCAAACCTAAAGCTGTTTAAGAAAAAATCTGAAAAATCAAAAAATGTTTCTACAAATTGTGCATTCCTTCTTTTCATTCTGCCTTAAATCTTCTGAAAACCCTTTAAAATCCTACATGTCTTATTTATATTCACTGTTTTAATAAATCACAGCCCTATTAGCCAGCCATGTACTTCTTTAGGTTACAATAATTCCATTGTCTATGATGAATGAGGTCTAAATTGATCATTGTTTATTTTATGTTGAATTGTTACAAACAACAGGGAATTTTAACTTTTTTTCCACATTGGTTTTATTTTTAAAGAACAACAAATTAGTTTAAACTGAAAGTCTGAAATACTTTTTTTCTCAGAATTTCTCGCAATTGCGTGTTATAAAGTCAGAATTGCGAGATATAAACTTGCAATTCTGAGAAACAAAGTCAGAATTGTGAGTTTATATCTCGCAGTTTTGACTATTTCTCAGAATTGCGACTTTATGTCTAGCAATTGCGAGTTTATATCATGCAATTCTGACTTGCGAGTTTATATCTCACAATTATGACTTGTTAACTCGCAATTGTGAAAAAAAGAAAAGAGAAAAATAGTCAGAATTGTGAGATAAAAAGTCGCAATTACCTTTTTTATTTTTTATTCAGTGGCGGAAACAGGCTTCCATACAAGCTCGAGAAAAACATACAAGTAAAACTTAATTAAACAATATGCATAAAAACTTTTAAAAAAGCTTTTGCAACTATCATAATCTTTCATTTCATGTGAATAGCCTTTATATTTTGGTCTGTTTCTAATAAAAAGCTCTTGTATGTCTTCAAAGGATTTGGAATATCCTGCACAAGTCATATATTACTACTTCTGTGGTGCTGCCATTTATTTTATATTTTATTTTATCTGCATCAAACTTCCTTTCATGATAAAGTATATTCTGTGTTCCCTCAGACGTTATTCACAACACAGTCAGGACAAGGCTCGAGCGTACAGCAGCTGGGCTCAGGCTGGAGTGCTGGACCCCGGGCAGTACAACAGTCAAGGAACCACTCTATATGGGCGGTTTTGCTACAGCAGCCACACCCTCCCAGTGCTGCGTCGCTCACAGGGCCCCTATGAGCCCGGCATATCTGAGTTATCTTACCGCTTACCTGGGAATCAACCAGACCACTCTCTAGTCATTCAAAACCAGGCAGCTGTGGTTGGCCCTCTGGAGCCCGGGGCTATTTACGTGCCAACAGCAGAGGCTGGTCATGGCTCTAAAGAAGGGACAGCATCTCAAGACGGAGCTGCTACATCTGAGGGAGGAACGCCAAGGAAAAACGACTCAAAGGATGATGCAAGCAGCGATGCCCAGCAGAGTCAAAATCAAAGCCAGGATCTGGATTGGGTAAAACAACATATGTCTTTATTATTTATTTAAGAAGCTTAGAATCACCATGTTCAGAATCACAAAGTTGTTTTTCTAACCAGTATTTGGGGTAAAACCAAAGGGAGCACATTACATTTGTTTAATTCTCCAGAGGCCTGTAAATTAATTGTCAAATAATTAATGCACTTTCAAACAAACAGCAATACTGACAAGACAATTAGAAAACCACTCTTTTGGCTGGACCAGTTAAACAGCTTTAGGAAACCGAAAATGAAGACAGGGCCAAGTAAAAAACTAAGTATATGGCTCATTTTAATTCACAGACTCGTTTCTCAGTCACACCCCAACAGCATTAAATCAATATTAAAGGCGTCATATGATGGATTTCAATTTTTCCTTTCTCTTTGGAGTGTTACAAGCTCTTGGTGAATAAAGAAGATCTGTAAAGTTGCAAAGACTAAAGTCTCAAATCCAAAGAGATATTCTTTATAAAAGTTAAGAGTCAGCCATATCTACATCACTATGTGGGAAGATTTGCATAACACCGCCAAAATGTTCACGCAAAGAAAGAAGGCGTAACTTTTATTCTCACTGTTGTTGCTGCTTTCCGCCATGTCCTGAAGACGCTGTGTTTTTCATTGTGAAAGCGAAACTACTTTGTTTGGTCTTCCAAAAGAGGACACGACTACAAATCAGTGGTTAAGTTGTATTTACAACACTGTTCCAGAACAGTTTAACCTAAATATCCAGATGTGTGCAGCAACATTTTTTGGAGGACTGTTTACTGATGCTGGGAGAGTAACGTTAGACTAAAATGCCGGACAGTTTGATCACGTAATACGTTTTCATTTAAAGGATTTGCATGATGATTTCTCAAACGTTGGCGCAGTGGGAGTTGTACTTGTTGTTTGTCATTTCTCTGATCACAAATGCAGACATGGTTTTATGTTTACGCGGCGTAATGCAATGCAACGCAACACGTAAAAAGACAGTATAAGTCATATAATCAGTAATTATGTCCCCACTGGATGCAACAAATGCCTTGTTTGTAATGTGTTTTAATGTTTTTGTCTCGTCGCTCGGCCGGACAGGCCATCACAATATGGTAAGGGCCGTAAAATTTCCGTCTCACGCTTGAGGTATTTGGCCAATCACAACGCACTGGATAGCTGGCCAATCACAGCACACCTCGCTTTTTCAGACCGATGAGCTTTGTAAAAATCGATGCGTTTCAAAAAGGCGGGGCATAGAGGAGAAACAATAATGTACAGTATGTGGAAAAGAATGTGTTTTTTTAACTTTAAACTGCATAAACACATTCATTACACCAAAATGTATTTTTAGCAGCATCATATGACCCCTTTAATATATTATGTCTAATAAACATTCATTGAAACTGAACTGGGACACACTGCGCAATGAATAATATTCATTTCACGATGTGTGTTTCACTGGGAAAGTTGTGACACACAGATCCTGAAAACGCATGAATTCAAAACTGCAGAAAGCTGCATGTAATTAAATTTTTTTACAATTTTGATGTGCAACAAAGTATGTTGTGCATTATTTGCTGTCATGGAAATTCATGCATACCGTCGCGCATCTTAAGAGCCCATCTAGTGAATTTTAATGTCTGATTTTACACATACATTTAAAAATGCACAGTGCAGACATATTTACTCACTGAAAGAGACTAATATTTGTTTTATTAAAAGTGATTAGAACACGTCCCATGTGTGAAAATGTTGTTTTGCACATTCCTAGATAGCCGGCAGGCTAGTTTTTATGTTGTAGGTGCCGAACAGGTTGACGATGAAGGTGTATTTTCACATGTTGTCTCTTGCTGTCTCTTTTTCTCCTCATCCTCATCTCACAGTGCAGCGTTAGCTCTTTTTAGCGCTCAATTAACCTGGTTCAGCTATTGTCAACTGTTTCTCCCTCTCCATCTGTCCGACTTTGTCACTTACTTCCTCTACTCGCTAACACTTTACTGTCTCACTTCATTATCACATTTTTCTGTGTTTTCACCTGCTCATTGTGAAATATCTTCTGCTTTCTCTTCCCTTTCTTAACAATCCTCTCTATCACACGCATCCCCATGCTGAATAACAGAAGAATAAACTCATCCTTACCTCCCGCTCTAACCCTCCTGCTCCTCCCCGTCCCCTACAGGTCCAGCCGGACACGGCACCCCGCGAACGGGAGCTGGTGTTGACCCGTTCCGGCTCGGTTGCTGGGCCAGGCCCCACGGGCGGTTGGGTGTGCGACTCCACCACGCTCCCCCGAGCTGGTCGGCACTCCTCGCGGAGCAGTCTTTCCCTAAGTAGAAATGGCGCTGGGCCTGCTGAGTCCAGCCACGTTGGGGTGGCTGACGCTCCCAGTGGTAGCACAGAAATGCAGTCGGTCAGCAGCAATTACGCCACTATCCTGCACGGGGAGCAGCAGAGGGACTACCCGGGGACTCTGGGACGGGGTGGGCTGGAGATGGGCAGCGGATTTGTGGTGGGAAGGCCCGAGAGAGAGGGCAGCATTCCACTGAGCACCGGGATGTATCCGGAAGGTGGTGGGTTCATAGGAGATTGGCATGAACGGGTGGGGATAACCGGGTACCCACTGGGCAGGAGGGATATGACGCCTCAGCTGCTTCCGTATCCCGGCCAGGGACGGGGAGCTTTTGGGAGCATCCTAGGTTATGGCGGAGCGTGGCCCTTAGCACCTGAGGGGTCAGGAAGAGGAGTGCCTGTCGGAGGTGCTCACTCCCTCGCCCTAAGGGTTGGCGAGTTCCTGCGTTTGCGCCTTGCGCAGGTGACCTTCGACCCTTCGCAGCCACCGTACGACTCAGTGCAGGTGTACGGGCTGGAAGGCACAGGCTCCCGCGCCGGGTCCCTCAGCTCCCTGGACAGCGAGGGAGGCAAAGATGCAGAGAAGGAGGTGTGGGGATCAGGTCTGGAGGATTGGGGCCCACAATTCCAGAAATTAGCCCATCTTTTTAGGGAAAGGGAGAAGGAGAGCGGAGAAGATAAAGAAGGAGATGCAGAAGCCAGCAAAAAGCACAAGGATAGGGAATGGGAAGCGATATGAGCATTCTGGATAAACGAGGAGCCTTCCGAATGTCTGATAGAGCTCAGTCTAAGGAAGGGTTGGGTGGGCGCCAGCTTATTAAAGGCAACAGATCTTAATAATGAAAGTTAAGTTAAGGAAGAAACAAAGAGCAAAGTAATAAGGGAATACATGGAAAAAATAACATGAAGGCAACATGCGTGGAGAACGAGTTGATTTGATCAGTTGTAAGCATAGTGCTGAAAACTGATGTTTGACACAACGCAGTTTTTTTTCTTTTAGCCAGCATTTAACATTCTTAAGTGTGTTTTGCAGTAAGCGCGACCAAGGCAAAGTTTCACGTGTTCGTTCCAGATCCACATTTAAGGACACAGAGACAGAAGCTAATTTCAACCTCCGAATTTTTCGTGGCAGTGAGACAAGAAATGTGGCACCCGCGGAACCCGGAATGCAACACCAAGGCCGGAATAACACAGATGAAAAGTTAGGCAACACCTAGGAGTACGAAGACTAATTTTTTACCAAATTTGTTCTATACCGTTCACAAAACAGAGACCTGAAGGTATTCAAACGCGAACGCACTCGAGATATGACAGTATAAGTCCCTGATAGAACTCGTCGACAAATATTTCTCGGTGTTTACACTACACACAGAGCAAAACAAACACGCATCAATTTTTAAACCCTGCTTGGAAATTCCCTGCTTTGCTCAATGTCCCATTGTCCAGGTTCAAAATGACTCACATTTTTGCTGCCAAGAACAGATTTATAACAAAGTCTCTCAAAAAAAAAAAACGATGAACAAAATTTAAATGTAGTGATGCTAAAATTGTGCAAAACATATGCACAAACAATCATTACTAAAAAAAAAAAAAAAAAAAAAAATATCCCCCATTTACAAGTCAGATGAATTTTATGTAGAGCCGAATGTCCTTGCTTCAGCAGAATGGCCTGGTAATACAGATGTTTGAAAAAATAGACAATGTTTGTTTTGTTGTTTTTTTTTTATTGGACGCAAAAAAAACATGAAAAATAGGTTTTCTATGTAAATTTATTTACTGGTAAATAATCCTGGATGGGGATGCCATTGTTGAAAAGTGACACAGGACCTGTTATCTTCAAGGAACAAAAAAAGATAATAAAATGAAAACTGAGGAGAATATTATATATAATCCCACATCGAAATCCACTGGATATAACTGAAGAACACTTGATTGACCTTAGGAAAAAACAAAGTAAACCCCTGCCACCTTACTATATCGGATGTGTTGCTTCTTTCCCAAATGTAACCATTTAATTTTTACTCTGAATTGAATGCAGAAAGCTCCAAAATAAATATACGCTAGAATTCCTTTTTCTGGTTTGAGCTCCACTCTGCATTGATATCCTGCAGTATCACACGTTTGTGGCTACAAGACTCCTGTTAACTGTGCACTGGGAGACCAGGCAACCACCTGTAATCACTGCACAATCATGCGCACCAATACCAGGGCGTTCATCAGTTACTCACCACACACACTTTGCGCCAAACACCCACAATTAATTTCTTGTTCCAACAATGTAGCCTAAAAGTTATATGAATATTAAGTTGTCTTGTATTATTGTACTTTTAATGAATATAGTTAAAGAAAGACAGCTCCCCCTGGAGCTTAGTTTGATTAGGACTAAAGGCCCATTTACAGCAAGAGTGATAGCTATAACGATAATTAGATAATTTGCACCCACACCAATGCATGTTCTGTAAACCGAGCTGCAGCCATTTGCTGCATTTCGATTGGCTGTGACTGTTTTGGAAAAAATTGTTTTGAAAGTAACTCCAGCGATATCGTCCCTCTGTGTCGTTATCGTTATAGTTGTGGAATGGACATACCTGTTCTTATAGAATTACGATTAACGTTATTGTATTAGTTATTGTTCTTGATGTAAACGGGCCTTAACGAATAATTGAATCCTTCACGTGTCATTGCCTATTTTTTTCAGGTAGATTAGGTCAGTTGTAAACTGGGTGTGGAGTTACTGCATTCATCCTGGTTTCTGCCTTCTCCTGTCGCGTGTGCGTATTGGACCTCGCATTTGTAGTGGCCCTGGCTGTGTGCCACTGGTTGTCTGCACTGAGAATCTCACTACGGGGGTGTACTCAAAAATGTAAGGTTATTCTGTTGTGATTTTTTTCCCTTTTTTTTTTGTATTTTGAATAACGACGATTTAGTTGTTGAGTGATGGTTCCGACCTTATGTTATTATTTATAATGCTCTTTTTGTAAAGCCAAACCCCTCTTACTGGATTGACTTTTGGCTCTTGCGTGTGTCTTCTATATTGGTTGTCCTCGGCTGAGTACCATGTAAGTGCTGCTTTGGATAATGTCCATAAGCTCCTATCACACAGACAGGAGTTTGGCAGGGATAAAAACACCATGCTCCTAGTCCTACTGGTACTCCCATGCCTGTTGTGGACCACTTCGACAATGCAAGGTCGAGTAAGGAAACGCCAGGTTTCAAAGCGCACGTTAAAGGGGTAATTTGATGCGATTTCAATTTTTCCTTTTTTCTCTTTGGAGTGTTTTACCATGACTCTGTAGGTGCATCATAAAGAAGATCTTAAAGTCTGCACAAGAGCTACAAAGTCAGATCAAATCCAAAGGAATAATTCTTTTATAAAAAATTACGCCGTCCATCCACACCTACCTAAAAACCGGCTCGTTTCTATACACACGACACTTCCATACCCCCCCATACTAACCTCCACTATGTGGAATAATTTGGCATACACGCCGCCAAATTTCACGCAAGAAATAAGCGTAAACGTTTTATTCTCACTGTAAGTGTTTGACGCTGCAATTCGCCGCCAGACTGAAGACGGCTGTGTGCTTGTGAAAGCCGAACCTACTTTGTTTTTTGGTCTTTGCCCTCTGAGAGGACGATCACCTCCCCTGCTCAGGCCCTAGAACTGATCTGTGCTGGTCGCTGAGGGAATAAATCAACTTTCAACGTGGACCAAAGGCTGCTGGGCCCGTGGTCGCAGGTGTTTCCGCTATGGCGGGGGGTCGTCTTATCCGACGGGGGCGCCGCTCACCCGCCAGGCCTCAGCTCACTCTATCCCGGCCTCAGCTCACGCTAAGTCGGGGCTTTTGCTCACGCTAGGCCGCTGTGTTTTTTCGTTGTGAAAGCGAAACTACCTTGTTTGACCTTCCCAAAGAGACACGACTACAAATCAGTGGTTAAGTTTGTATTTACAACACTGTTCCAGAAAAACTTTAACCCAAATAGCCAGATTGGTGGCAGCCAATTTTTATAAGTAGCTTTGTTTCCGATGCGGAGAGTAACGTGTCTAGACTAAAAGCCGGCGGTTTCTGACTCAAGTAATTAGTTTTTCATTTAAATGATTTTGCCCACTGATGATTTCAAAGCGATTTTTGTGCATGCTAAGTACCTTCTCGTTTGTCTCCCAATTTCTCCAATCCAATACAACAAAGTTTTATGTTTCGCCGCGATCAACGCAATGCAATGCCCGTAAAAAAGACATTAATAATCTCTAATCTATTATGTCCCCACTGATTCCCAAATGCCCCTTTTTTGTGAATGGTGTTGAATGCTTATGTCTTGTTTGCCTCCGGCCCAGGACACGGCATCCAACATATGTAGTGGCGTCACATTCCTCCATTTCCGTCTCACGCGGTATTCGCCAATCACAACGCACTGGATAGCTGGCCAACTACAGCACACCTCACTTTTCAGACCGACGAGCTTTGTAAAAATCGAAGCGTTTCAAAAAGACGGGGCATAGAGGAGAAGCATAAATGTCCATTATGTGGAAAATAGATGTTTTTTTTTTTACGTTAAACCTATAAACACATTGTCATTACACCAAATTACCACAAAATATGTTCTTTTAGTATCATCATAATATGACCCCTTTAAAGACCACCAAAGTTTACCGTGAGTTTCACCTTGAAAATCCTCTTCCCTGAAGTCTGGATTCATAAAAGGCAGGGATGATTATTATGTCGGCCTGACAAGCCCTTAGTTCTCTTATTAAGTTTGAAAATCAGCGTCCTCTTTTCAAACCACTACCCCGGCGAGTCAACCCTGCTTTCCTTCACTTCATCCTCATAGGTTTGTGTCTTGTTTCAGCTATTTTAGTACAAAGTGCCTTCAAAATAAACAAGCCACTCCCACCTTTTTTTGATTCGATGCCTGGTTTCATTATTCATGAGCTCCCTGCCGGTATATCCTGTTAATAGAATTGGTTTAATTACGTTTGCGAAGCTTGACGTAGGAAATAGCAGACTTGAATGAGAGAGACAAAGACAAAGAGGAGTGTGATTGCTTCAAGATTCACTTAGAGCAGGAGAGGGATTCAAAATGATTAGCAGAGAGTGAGATTATGAATGCCCGCTCTGTCCTTGAGTTACATAATGAATTGATGCGCAGGTTATTACTCAATGCGCTGTTCGCAGTATATTAAGAATAGCCAGGCTGGTAGACTGTCCCACAGCCTGCACATACAGTGTTTACCGTTTTAGCTAAAACCAATAATTATTTTCTCACTTTTCTTATGCAAACAAATAAGATAGCTTCTGGGCATGTTTTGTGAAGCAGTGATACCACAGATGGATTATTTCTAAAAGTAGTGTCAGAAGATTTAGTTTTTTTCATAGACAGGAAAACATTTATCAGAACACACGGAGCACAGAAGTATGCCATTAATGATAAGAATAAAAATAACTTGCCATTAATACATTAATTCACTGCAAAATGTCCTCATTAAAGATTCATTTGGTGAATTGCCCTACAATCCTGCACGACTCAGAATGGAGCTATAGATCATTAGCGTGCAGCTCAACCACAAGACATCTGGAAGAGGTATGCTAACTTGGAAGTGTTTCTCAGTTTTGCATTTTTTTTCTGCTTCCTCTGGGACAGCAAGGTGAAAATGCCCACCAACCTTGATAATTAGACCACTTGATATCGAAAGGGACAGCAAGACTGTGCTTCCTGCATGTCCCAGGAAGACTGGAGGTGTACATGCCATATATAGCAACATTACAGCAAGCCATCTTATATATGTGGGGGTCAGGTGGCTTTAACATTTACAAGGATAGTAAAATATTGCAGTGACCAGTCAAAAGGACCCATGGTGAAACGGTTTTATGAACAGATACGAACGAAAATGTAAACAAGTTTTCATGAAATGATTAAGTCAATGGCAAAGTTCTACCATGATAGGAAAAAGTGGGTGGGTGTGTGTGTGTGTGTGTGTGTGTCCTTACTTGTAGTTTACCCCCATCTGTAGTGGGATACAAAATTGTAGCTAAAGGAGAACCACTGAATCTTTTGATCTACAGAGTCGGTCGATGGGGCTCAGGGAACAAACAAGTGCCCTGATATTTCACAGTATGATCCCAGTCTTTGAATCATTACTCACCGGTTCATTCAAAACACTGATGTCATGTCTCATGCACTACGGAACAAGTGTGTGCTGTATTTAATGATTGATTCATTTTGAATCATTTACCCAACACCGATTCATTTAACTGATTCGTTCAGGAAGGAAAACGTTCCCTTTTCAGGCATGCAACTTGAAAATATTTTCTTTGGCAGAGCAAAGTATGGCACCTAAACTGTAAGTACTCCAGATTACACTTATTTATCGAGTTTTATTTAAACGGCAGCAACCACACTCGCAACCACAAGAGTATTATTTGTTGCTGTGCGTACTGCTCCCTCCAAGCTAGCACATTCGTGTGGGATATTGCTTTTTATAAGACCTTGTGTTAAACCATCATTATAAAAACAATAAAGTATGGTAGTACATGTTCTCATTTATTCCTCAAAGAAAACATGCTTGCTTTGCAGCGTGTAGCAAAATCTACACAATATTCCTAATTTCCCTCTTTGATGTTCTCCCGTGGCTCTCCCTGGGGGCTCCACCGTGTGAGATGTCTGTAAACTGGACTGGCATATGTGTGTTGCTTTGGTAGTTGTGTATGTTTTTGCTCTGTTGTTGCCTCTGTGCTTCAATTGGAATTGGTAATGAATACGCTATGTAACAATCTTAAGGCTAGGGGTTCGATACCTCCCAACGTGTTGCAGAAAAATCATTAGGAGTAGTGAAGGTTCCGTTCTGGGTAAGAGTAAGTGTTGGATAAGAACAAACACGATGGAACAGAGATTCAGATACAAGGACGAATACTCACTCACCATTTCATACATTGCCAAAAGGAACGTTAAAGATATAATATGATAAATAATAGACATTTGAAACAATTAGGTAGAAAACGGCAGAACACACACAGAGGGCGAAACGTCCCTGGTTGATCTTTGTTTAGATGGTCGTCCAGCTTATGACAATACGGAATAAACAGTCCCAAGATTTCGTGGTGTTTGATGCCTGCCGCGTTTCCTTCTTGTGGCATTCAATGCAGTTTGAACCGACAATGAAAGTTTGTTTTTGGGTGACCTATCCTTCCAGACTTGTTTTTACTCGGGACAAAGTAGCACAAGGGGGATTCAACAGTGTGTGAATAAATCAGATAATTAGTTATAATAGTAGACATATGGATTTAAACCAGATTAAATATTAATTAGCCTACCAATGATCCAAGCCTAAAGGAATAGTTCACCCAAAATGAAAATTAGCCCACATGATTTTTACTCCACGCCCCTCAGCCATCATAGTTGTAGATGCTTTCTCCTTTTCAAATGACATAGAAGCAGACTTATTTTTACTTCTTGGCTCTTTTCCAATCTTATAATGCAGTGAATAGTGGTCAAGATTTTTGAAGCAAACTAACTGGCAGAAATCCATCATAAAAATTGCTTCCATGGGCTTCGGGAGGTGAATTAAGGCCTTCTGAGCAAATCGATCATTTTTCTTTTAAGAATATATATCCAATTAAACCTTTAAAACCGCATTCTTATTTACACTAACTTCCCTAATGCCCACTTTTTTTTTTTAAAAAAGCCAAAGATGAGGTTCCAGGCGGATTGACTTGGATGTAGACTATAAGCTCCTTTGAGAAGTGACGAATGCAGAAGCGTAGAGGAGAGAGCAAAACAAAACACCGTTCATGAATTAGAAGTACAAAATGAGGATTTGTAACGAAAAATGTCAGAGGATTTCGATATAAGCCAAGAGGAGACTGGTTTTCCTTTGTTTGAAACAAAACTTGGTTCTCGTGAGACTAGCATATTCTCACAGGAGATTACACTACGCCTACGTCCTACACCATCCTCTGGAACACCACTCTCTCTCGAATGTGCAAACAACAGTTAACGGAAGCTAGAGATTACGTTTGTTAAGTTTGAAATATTATTCTTACACAAATGCATTGATTCACTTCAGTAGGCCTTTATTCACTCCCCAGAGGGCCCGATTGATCACTTTTATTTCGCTGTCACCCACTGCCATTCTCTCACCTTTGACATTTTTTAATCACCACTGATTGTGATTCCCGTCTGAAAAGAAATCTGTACACCCTGGGGCCGGTTTTGCTGTGCGCGAACGTACAAATCCGAGCGCATGAAATCATTTTGGAGTGAACATTCCCTTTAATAGCATAACCCAAACAAAGAGCCTAGTGAAAAGAGCCTAGACTATGGCTCCTTTTCACACATTTACATGCTGTTTTTAAACATTGAAAACCATAGAAATAAACTAAAGTTAGACATAATAAGGCCACCAACACACACAAAAATATTTTTACAGGCTTTAAATAATGCTTGTGCAAGACAGAAAGAGATGCCATAGGCTGTTCATGTGTGTCACACTGACAGAGAGCCTGTACATTGTTTGCAAGAAAAAACAAGTTTCATTTTGCCTTAGGGGTGGCTTCTTCTTTGTTGGTTTGCATGTGACAGTACGGATTAAGTAGTTACACTGAAATTAAGCAAGAGAAATATACAAAACAATTGTTTGAATTAAAACTTGCTGTCTAAAAACTGTGTAAAAAAGTGGGCTAGAAATAAAGTAAGTATATAGCTAAATAGTAGGTTCATATATAGCTATACAGATAATATATAGCTAATATAGCTAGTAGTAGGTTCAATTGTAGTATAGTTCACAGTAGGTTGTGTACTAAAAGTTTAGTAAAAGATGTGTACTCAAAATTAAGTAAAAGTTTTAGAAAAATGTTTTAATAACTGTAGTAACAAATAAATGTAGTAACAAGTAACAAACAAATGTACATTAATCACAGAAAGTATATTGACTTAAAGTATACTTCTGTATCTTTTTCACAATTTGCCTTGATGTTTAAATAATAAGCATTACAAGTAACCTCTTAAGGCAAGGAACTCCTCACATATGTGTTGAGTATGTGTGGTATGAGTCTTTTCTATGTAGTTGGAAAACCCCTAAAGCTGCAACAACTTCCCTGAAATCTGTGTGACTCGTATTTGACTTGTGCAGTTTCTCACGCATAAGCGTTTTATAATTTCACTTACAAAAGTTGATTTATTTATTCATTCATTTAAACTAGGTTTTTTACAGATAAAGTGTCTTGCAAGCCTCAGTGGAAGAGCATTTACTGTATAACTTTTGTAACTAAAAATGTAGGTGCCAAAATAATGCTGGCAAAACTTCTAGCAGCTTCTTCAGTTTACGATAATCTCTAGAACCCTGATCCGGCTCGGATCATAAACACAGTCTTCTTCTAATCCACTGGATACCATTCCACAGTTCGCGGGGACCCAAGCAGTGTCATAACCATGCTGATGCCAGGTTTTCTGTAAGTGATGACCCTGATATGCAATCCTTTTCACTTTTCCCACTCGAACACTTAGTTTGAGGATGGCCAGCTGTTCTCTTCCAGCATTCAAAGGGTAACGAGAAGGCTTTATCCCTACTCCGACTCAAGTAGACTCCTGGACCGAGCATGCCATCAGAAGAGCGTCTGAATCCTTCACTTTGGATCTTCAGTGCGTTTTTCATTGTAGTACCATGGTACATGATGAATGTTCTCCTTCCAGGATACAACTTCTGTTTTCCATTGCCATTTGCCATGGCATTCACAGTAATCAGAGCGCTTTGAAAGGTTTACATGTATAGTATAATCAGTGAACTAGACAATAATTTGAATACTGTATGAACAACAATATGCTGTTTGCAGGGTAAAGGTTGAAAAAGAAAACTTTTGAACAGTACATGACTCATCCTACTACATCAAATTATGTTGTTTCCTTAATGCAGAATTTTTAAATCTTAAAGAGCTCTATTTACGTGATCTCAAATTAATAAAATTAATTTAATTTTAATTTGACTTACCCACTCAATAGTGTTTTGGTGCCCAATAGCCTATAAAGAGTAAGTCTTCATATATAACAAAAAGCAAGGGGGAGGAGGTGGAGGTGGTTTTTAAGGATGTGCTCACCTGTAATGAAAGCAGTTCAGTTTATCAGTATAAGCAACAACACATGTATGTTTGTCATTTTTAAACAACCAATCCTACTCTAACTCAAAAGATTGTGTTAGATTCTGTCTTTTACGAAAGATGTCAAAACAGCAGTCGCTCAACCTGCTGTGTAAGATGTGCACAGTTGGTAACACTGAAACTCAAACAGTTTTTTGAAAAATAAAAGCATATTACCTCCAAACAAGTTGAAATCCAAATGCAACTAAATTCAAAGTGTGTTATCCAAAATTGAGCCCAAAAAACCAAACTAAAGCCAGTCTGAAACGAAACAACAAATCGAAGTATTCAATCCAGGGGAAAAAAAATAAAAAAATCTGGCAAGACTAGGTTGACTCTTCTTTTTTTTTTAACTCTCATTCTTGCTGATGAAGCAGGATGCTTAGAATTGCGAAGACACAGACTTGATTTGATTGGCCTTCTCAATCATTTCGACACTGACAAATGCAGTAAGAGCAGGTAGCCTAAAATTCAATGTAATCTTTTTAAAATCTTTGTCATCTGAACAATAAACAGAGCAGTGCATAATGGAGTGCAGCAGAGCAGCGAGTATTTAAATATTTCAAATCACTTGACCATTTGTAATTATTGGGGGAGACTTGTCCCGCTCAATGTCTATGGTGGTTATAGCCCTGCCACAATATAATTTCCACCAGATTTCAGATGACATATTGTGTTCAATAGCATTTTGTGGTGATGAAATAAAATGCACATATTTAAGTGTAAAATTTTAAATGTAAAACTCCTTTGTGTTTCAAAGGCTAATTTCATTACAAGTGAACAAGTTTTCACATGCTTTGCATAATTTGACTAAATTAAATCTTGAAACTACACACAATAAAAATGATAGTGCTGTCTTATTTAATAGACTAATATTCTTATATTTGGCTCATGAAGTCACAGCGACATCGTGATGAGCCAAAGCTGCTGCAGTCTGCATTTCACAGAGCACTATAAATTGAGCACAATCACTGCTCCTATCAGATTATTTGTATTTCTTTGTGATAAATGTCTGAGTTGTGCAGTTATGAAATTGTGATGCTAGCAGTGAATAGTGCCGTCTCCTGGGCCGACGACGACTACTGGATGCCGAGAAACAAGTGGGACGAAGTAATAGACTTGGGAGAAGAGGAGAAGGTGGCAGAAGGGCTGATCCACTGTCCTGCCACTGTCCTCGAACTTTTGCAAAAATGGATGAGTCTTTTCTCTTTGGAAACAAAATTTAAACCTCTGCTCAGTCTACTGCTTTTGTCAGGGATGACAATGTGGACTGGAGTAGCCCACATGGGATGATGACTGGAAGGAGGAAGTTTAAAAAAAAAATCTGTCTTAGCATTTCAATTAATGAATGAATAATTGAAAGAAAGATTACGTTTCCTACTGAGGTTGTCAAAACATAAGGTTTCAATACACTTAAAATGTTTCAACTTTTTGCTGTCATCTGTGAAAGCTGATTTAGCTCATAGAAAACTGAATAGAAAATACAGACTTTAAATGCAGCGAAATTTACACAGATGTGTTCACATGAAATATAGGTATTTATTAAATAAAACCAGATTAAAATGACTCTTCACTGTAACTAACATCACCTGGAGAGGTGATGAAAATTGTTCAGATCAGTTGATTTGATCACATATGAACTAATTATTGACACACAGATCCTGACAACTTCCTTTCTGTGCAATGCATAATTAGCCTATTACTTTTTATTTTTCAGGTGTTTTAGATGGTGCTGCCATCTCGTGGATAAAGGAGTACAGATGAAGACCGCACCATCTTGTGGCCAAACAGGTTTGAAACAGCATGAGGGACAGTAAATGATGACACAATTTTCTCTTTTTGGGGGTTAACTATACCTTTAATAATAGGATACATGTTGTTATTAACATTTGTTCTGATTTTCATCTCATATACAGTATAATGTCTCAATTATACTGATTATACTGCCCTAATCCTAACCCTAACCCTATTAATTATTCATTGTAATTAATTCAAATAACCTATCCTTAATTTGAAAAACGTCTGAGTGCAACTAATAAATTTTACGTTAAGTCAGAAGAATTGTAGTACTTTTCACAATCAATTAATTCCAAAGAAACAGCAAGTACTGTGAAATTTTGAAGTAGAAAAACTGAAATAGTATTTTTCTTTGTTTTATTTACAATTTAATAAAAAAAAATGTTTACTGTCTAAAAGAAAATAGTGATTTTGAAGTGATGAATTAGAACCCTTCCCATGAACTATCACTTAAATTGTGGAAGACTGACATGACCAATGTAATTCAATATATATTGAAGCTTTATGTATGATGTTTCATCACTTTACTCTGGATTCTACTTGAGAATCGTCTTGCTGCTTACGTCAGATTGTAGTTTTTTAAGCTATTCAGGGATCAAATGTTTTCATATAGGAGCTTGAGTCATAAAAGCTTAAAAGAATTTGTCTATAAACTGAGAGTACTTTCAGTTTCAATTTCAGTTACTCTTTTAAAACTATTGAACTATTTAATAATAAAAAAGGACTTCAAAAACATAATTGGTGCTGTACTAGTGATACCACCGATGAGCTCCCGATTGATGTGGAATAAACCCTAAAACATAGACCATGCATACATACATACATACAAACATACACAAATGCATTGAATGAGCCTGTATAGTCTGGAAACCCCCAATGCATTGATGACTTCTATGACAGATACTGAAATTGAAACTAAAAAAAAAAACACCTGTACAGATGTTTTTAAAAAAAAAATAGCAATAAAAAAGAGCAAATGAAACCAACTCGAAAAGTATGTACAAATTTCTTTTTTTCCTGTTGATTTTATTTTTAATATTTTATTTCTACTTTTTTTGACAATAATAAATATAATAAAATATTAACAACAACAAAACAATGACAATAACACTAGTTGTTTTGGAAAACAAACGGAAACGCAAATCTATAATATGGCTCGGATCATAAACACAGTCTTCTTCTAATCCACTGGATACAATTCCACGGTTCGCAGGGACCCAAGCAGTGTCATAACCATGCTGATGCCAGGTTTTCTGTAAAGGATGTCCCTGAAAATCAATCCTTTTCACTTTTCCCACTCGAACACTTAGTTTGAGGATGGCCAGCTGTTCTCTTCCAGCACTCAAAGGGTAACGAGAAGCTTTATCCCTACTCCGACTCAAGTAGACTCCTGGACCGAGCATGCCATCAGAAGAGCATCTGAATCCTTCACTTTGGATCTTCAGTGCGTTTTTCATTGTAGTACCATGGTACATGATGAATGATCGCCATCCAGGATAACGCTGTTTTCCATTGCCATAACCGTTGTCCCCCATAGCATTCACAGTAACCAAAGCACTTTAAAAAGTTTTCATATATTTGATAATTAGTGAATAACCAAAGACATCTAAAATCTTGAGGAGCTTTATTTGATTTAGCTGAAAATAATCAAATGTATTTAGTTTTAATGTAACTTACCTACTTGTGAGTCTTTTGGCGGCCCCACAATAGTCTCTAGAAAAAGAGAAACTCTTCTTTAGAGAACTTTGGTTTCACTTTTAATGTATAATTTGGGTGGATCCAAATGGGTGGGTGGGTTACAGATGTGTTTACTACTCTAACGTACTGTAAGACACCACATTTCTTAACAATGCAGTTTAGTTTATGGATATATGCGAAATCACACCTGTATGTGTGTAATCATTAAATGACCAATGCTACCCTACGGAATAGGCTGTCAGGTTGGTTTAGATCAGAGCTTCCCCAACTTCACAGAGGGGTGAGTGGCCCCCAAAAAAGAGCAAAAGCTCCAAACGGCACCAACCCACCCCCCCCCCCCACCCCCTTTTGTTAAAAAAAATATAGATATATTTAATAAACAGATTGTCTCTTTGTACAAAATTATCACCATTTATTAACCAGTTTGTAAGAATTTAATGTGAGAACTACCATAAAATTTAAAAAAAATTTATACTCTGGTGAAAGTAAGATGATGTAAACACTATTTAAAAATATATTTAAATCCATAACACTACATAATTTCTGCATACTATTTACAATTATATTGCATCAAAGTGTGTAACAGAATTGTGAACTATGTACAGTAGCTTCTATTGCAATGAAATACATAACTATGCATTAAAAAAAAAACTAAACATCTACACTTAACCTGAGGAATGATGTAAACTTTGTCAGTTTTAGTAAAGAACAATCCCACAGTCTGATCAGCAGTCTTCCAGACAGTACCTAATAAGATGGGTGATGTTGTTTTTCAGCTGTTAAGGATTTGATGTCTAGTTGAATCGACGTCAATTTAAGACGGAGATCAGATTCCACACTCAACACATTCCTGTACTTTGTCTTTAAGGCCACAACCCAAAAAATCCCACTTCACACATACGTTGTGGCAAACGGCATCAAAAACATTATTGCCTTTGTTGGCAAGTTCAGGGTATTTGTTTGACACATGTAACCAGAACTGAGTCAAAAGTTTTTTCAGAAAAAATCCGTTTCAAGGAGCTGTCACAGGATAGATCGACGAGGCTGTCCTGTTCCTTGTAGGTGAGTCCCGCAATGACATCCTCACTGTGGTTGGCAAAGGGATACTGTATCCAGCTCTGCTGTTTGCTAATGTCAGGGAAGTAGTCCTGCATCTGAGACTTTAAAGCCTGCAGGTGCTCTGTCATAGCAACTGCTGCAGTGACGGGTAGTGGCCTTTCCTCAGACAAAAAGTCGGACACATTTTCGAAGGACTCATAGTTGGCTCGGGCAATTCTTTTCCCCCACAGATCAATTTTCTTTACGGTTGCCTCTATTTTGTTATGCACGTGAAACATTGTTACTGCTGTCCCCTGTAGGGCTAGATTGAGTCCATTCAAGTGGCAGAAACTGTCTGCCAAGTAGGCCAATTTACAAAGCCAGTCGTAATCACAGAGGCGGTCTGCAAGTTCAAATTTGGAATCAATGAAAAATGTTCTGACCTCGTCACGTAACTGGAAGAGCCGGGTGAGCACTCTGCCGCGTGAGAGCCAGCGGACCTCGGTATGTAGTAAAAGCTGGCGGTGTTCACTACCCATCTCTTCACACAAAAGGGAAAACAAACGTGCTTGCAGTGGACGACTTTTAATGTAATTCACCATTCTGACAGCATCGTCTAAAACGGTCTTTAAATCCATGGGCATTCTCTTAGCGGCTAATGCCTCTCTGTGAATGCAGCAATGTACGTGAGTGAGCAGCGGGGCCACGTCTCTGACTCGCTTCACCACTCCACTGTGTCGGCCCAGCATAGCGCGAGCACCGTCGGTGCTGAGTCCAACGCACTTTGTCCAGTTGATGTCATTGGAAATTATGAAATCGTTCAGAATGTCAAAAAATAGCTTCAGCAGTTGCGTTTGAATGCAGAGGTCTGCAAAAAAAGAAAGTTTTCCTCAATTTCTATCACATTCATTCCTAACGAATGCGAGCAAATTAGCCATACCCGCGATGTCTGTGGACTCATCGATTTGAATTGTATAAAAATGACTCGCTCGAACTCTGCAAATTAGCTGCTGGAACACATTCTCGGCCATATCATTAATTCAGCGCTTAACCGTGTTGTTTGATAAAGAAATCAAGTTAAGTTGCTTAACTGCATTGTTTCCCAGCATTATGCTGACCATCTGCTTAGCGGCTGGTAAAATTAAGTCTTCACCTATGGTGTGGGGCTTTCCAGATGTAGCTATCAGTCTTGATACCTCATATGATGCTGTCACTGCCTTTTCATTTTCGCCACCCGTCACACAGGTTGACTCGATCACTTTTTACGTTGCTGGTAATCTTTCAATTTATTTTAAAAAAATTCTCGAGGCTTGCTGGCAAACGACCCGTGTTTTGTTTCGAGGTGACGGCGTAACTTGCATGGTTTCAGTGCCTCATTAGAAACGTGGTGCTTCCTGAGATCTAGCACACCAACCCACGGCCGTCTTACTACGTTGTATTGAAGGGGTTGGGACGTTCAAATTTGCTGTCCGCCCAGGCAGTCGTACGGACCTACACACACCACTTTGAAATCCCGCGCCAATGCCAGCTTTAGATGGACAAGTACTCCTCGCTGTACTTACGAGTCTTTCGTTTACTTGAAGTGCAGTTAGGTCCAGTTGATGAGGATGGATTGTCATCCTCTGCTCCTCTTTTACCGAGCAGCCACCGTCGCATTTTTGAATTGACGGTTAATTGTGACTGAATTCCTACTAAGCAACCAACGTCAGTTTGAAAATAAGCAATGTATCTCACCTCGCTATAATGGGAAAAAAATGTTTTTATGTGTTTTTAATTTGTGTAAAAAGAGGTTCTAATCACATTTTAGAACAATTAGAATATTTTAATTATTTTAATATTTTGATTTAGCCTAGCCACGGCCCCCCTGCAATACCGCTACGGCCCACCGGGGGGCCGCGGCCCACAGTTTGGGAAGCACTGGTTTAGATTATATTTTTGACAAAATAAGTCAAAACAGCAGTTGCTTAACCTGCTGTGTTGAAGGAAACTGTAATATGTGCACAAATTCTAGTTAGCATAGCAACTGAAGCATTTTTATTTCTAAATGCAAAACATTATTAGTAATCAATTGTGTAATCCAAAACTGAGTCTAAAACCAGATGAGAAAGATCTAAGAGCACAATGTTAGTCCTGTGGCACGACGATGATTGTTTCACATTCGTAAGTTTGAAGAAGCAGAATGCTTGCGTTTGCAAGACCACACACACCACACACACACACACACAAAGACCTAAGATCCAGTATGCACTGTATACAAGTATAGGACTTCTTTCCACCAGTTTGGCCTCTCTTGCTCGGACCACATTCAAATAAATATAATGTTTATTCAGAAAATGTGTGTAAATTCAACGACTTAATTATGTGGAAAAGTATTTTGGTTGTGAATAGATAGGCTGAAAGACTCCTTTTCCAATATTTTGTGGATGGGCTACCTGAACGTTTATAAGTTTCTGTATTTGATTGGGAGGCCCACTTTGTGCAATCTTTAATACAGTCCTGACTTATGAAGGCCATTGTGATAAACCAGGTGATGGACCTCTAGTGGGACAGTGGAGCTAATGCAATTGATATCATAACTTAAATAGTAACTAGGCAAATCACCTTAAAGTTACATGAAAATAGTATGAACAATAACTAAATTAATTAATTAATACTCCATAGGCCTTCTTAAGTGCTTGACAATCATCTTGCTTCATTTTCATTTTCTATTGGTTGCACCTACAATCAATATGGGAATTGTATTTGTTTCTTTTTACGACCAAAAAGTCCAGTCAAAAGTCAGTAAATCCTTTCAATGCGCTTCTGTTTTGCGTTTGTGCACCGTAAATTCGCACATAGGGCACCTCAACCCCTTCAATTCAAACTTACACATATTATAATGTATTGATGAGATATCGCTCATAATTTATGTTTTGTTTTTTGTAGTTCATAAAATTTTGTTTTCATTATAAGTCATGTTCTACATTTATATTTTATTATTTAAAATTTAATTTTTTTAAACAAAAAATCTTAATTGTTAGAAAGACAGATGAACAATAAAAAAAATTTTTTGTAATGAGAGTCTATTTAAAGCCTTTGATTGAACGAATAACTATAAATCACCCAAAGTAACGCTTACATTTTTTATGGTTATCTTAAACATTTGTAGAGACTAAAGCAAAGAGTTGTAACAATTCTAAAATCCTTTTAGAGGCTACTTGTGTATTTCCAGTTTTCTACTCCATTGGAAAAAGTATATTACACATCCCCCCAATGAATAAATCTACCATATTACGGATCAGCACTTATTTTTATTCATGTAAAGCTATCGCTTCGCTTTTAATCAACAACACGGACTTTGTGCTTTCGATGCATCATTACTGTTCATTTATTCAGAAACAAAATCTTAATTTAATTGTGTATTTACTTTTTCCATTTTACAGTAGGCCTACAGAGCCCGCAAATAATATATAACAGGCCTTACCGGCAGGATTAGGATGGCGGAGGATGTTGCTTGCGCTTATAGATTATAAAATATAAAAATTGCTTTGTGTCGAAATGTATAGCTAATTATTGTTAAAACAAAAATTGCTAATGCTATGTGAAACTCAGAAATTAAAAAAAAATAATTCAAAATGAGAAAACATCAGGAGTAACGATATAAATTGTGTTAGACATTCAACAAAAACATTTAAGCACGTTAGTAAACACTTTTCTGTTTCTTATTAAACCCCCCCGAACCCCACTCAACCAAGTTGTTGAGTATGTTACAGAATCCTTAGTAGATACTTGAGGTTACCCCGCAATGACAGCCCCCCGGGTTTTTTTTGCTTCTGTATCCTTCTATTCCATCGTGAGGCTCGGCTCGGATCATTCAAACTGTAAAAAAAAAACATCTGTGACATTTACGGTAAAATACAGACAGCTGTGGTTGCCAGAACTTCACCATAAAAAAATATGGTAGCAACATTTTAGATTTTACAGACTTAACTTAAATTCACAATAAAAAAATATTTCATTAACTGACCCCCCCCCGTACTGTTACTCCACACGCCTATTGCCCCACGCATTACTATATCCTGTTTCCCCCCCTCCTGACCCCTGATGCCACCCTAACCCCCCCCCCCACCCCCCAAACCGCGTGCCGTGCCATGCACGCCAACGGCCTCACATGAGGCCAACTCAAAGCATCAAGGGAGTTGCCTGAATTCACTGAACACAAACATGAACCTTTCAACACCTTCTTTGTGAGCTCTTACCACACATTCCGACGACCCACCGCAGAAACACCATTACTACCTATACAAGGTGAACCATTTTATACAATCAATTACCGACCTGTACCTGGCAAGTCCTATATTTCCAGAATTCACTCACACAATATCCGTGAACACGTATTAATAAACTCTCATGCACACCGAATGAGTCGTTTAAGTACTTTTTTTTTTTTCCCACTCCTCCGCCAGTCTACATATCCGCCAGACGACAGCCTTTTGGCACTTACAACAAACAACCCCCCACTTCCCTATCTAACACTCGTAGCAATTACTTATAAGACAATAAATACAAATATTTTTTGTGTTGGATCTGCTTGATTTGTAGTGTGGGGCTTTCAGGGTTACTAAGTGAGGTCCTGTTATCATAACGGGTTAAATGTGTACTTTGCTTTAATATCTGTCTCTTCGGTCCGTTGGCTCCTTTTATGCAGTTTCAGTTACGTGTCAATCATAGGGTTGTTGTCGTTCTTTCTATCCCATACTTCACAGACAAGTATGGAATGGACGTGCATCAGTTTGTGGCACTAGCTGCACCCCACTTTTAGGTGGTACCTGGAACAGCACCAGCTCTACTCTTCAGATCACGTGGCAGGTCATCATCACATACCTGAACTATTTCGCGTTGTTGGTCTCTGTATTTCTCGCATTTTTACTCCTTGAAAATAACCCCCCAGAGAGTGTCTCTAGGGGGGTTACCAGGTTGGTGCAGTGTGTGGCCAGTGTCAAGTACCACCAAACCCTGGATCACCACAATTTTAACACCATTTGGTTGCTTTGCAGTGTGGGCAGGTGCAACATAGTGAGGTGAACAATGACAATAAAAAAACATCTTCAAAGAGCTGGTCCCAGCAGAAAGAAGCATTGAAGTGCTAAAAATTTATTCGGCTTTAAACGGGTTTTGCAGAGTGCACGCTGGCTGGTTGTTTCCAAATTCAAAACACATACTGGACCAGCACCAGCAGATGACATGTCAGCCCAAATCATCACTGATTGTGGAAACTTAACACTGGACTTAAAGCAACTTGGGCTATGAGTTTCTCCAGCCTTCCTCCAGACTCTAGGAGCTTGGTTTCCAAATGAATACAAAACTTGCTCTCATCTGAAACGAGGACTTTGGACCACTGAGCAACAGTCAAGTTCTTCTTCTCCTTAGCCCAGGTAAGACACCTCTGAAGTTGTCTGTGGTTCAGGAGTGGCTTAACAAGTGGAATACGACAACTGTAGCCAAATTTCCTTGACACGTCTGTGTGTGGTGGTCTTGATGCCTTGACCCCAGCCTCAGACCATTCCATGTGAAGTTCACTCAAATTCTTGAATAAATTTTTCTTGACAATCCTCATAAGGCTACGGTTCTCTCACTTTGTTGTGCATCTTTTTCTTCCACACATTTTCCTTCCACTCAACATTCTGTTAACATGCTTGGATACAACACCCTGTGAACAGCCAGCTTCTTTGGCAATGAATGTGGCTTACCCTCCTTGTGAAGGGTGTCAATGAGTGTCTTCTGGAAACTGTCAGATCAGCAGTCTTCCCCATGATTGTGTAGCTAGTGAACCAAACTGAGAGACCATTTTGAAGGTTCAGAAAACCTTTGCAGGTGTTTTGAGTTGAATAGCTGATTGTCATGTCACCATATTCTAATTTATTGAATTGGTGGGTTTTTATTAAATGTGAACCAAAATCATCACAATTAAAAAAAACAAAGACATAAACTACTTCAGTCTGTGTCCATTGAATTTATTTAATAAAAAGTTTCACAATTTGAGTTGAATTACTGAAATAAATGAACTTTTCCATGACATTCTAATTTATTGAGCACTGCCCATTATATACATAAGACGGTACCGGGTAATTCAAACAAACACTAAACACCATCACGGTGACACGCATTAAACTGAAATAATGCAATAAACATTCATTTAACAACATTAGATGTAACATACAACCTTAATGTACACAACTGATAAGAAAAAACTAAGAAGAAACATAGTTATTTCAACGAAAAAACATAAAATATGAAGTGTAATGCAGGGAATTCTGGGAGTGTCAATTTACAGTTTTTCACCTCCAAAACCCGTAATTTTAACAGTATTTTACTGTAAAATTACATTAAATGTAATTACAGTTATTCACCGTACATAGTATGGAAACTTACTAATAACCAATTAACAGGTTTTTATTGTAGCCTTTCTACAGTCTTTTACTGTTAAAATCACAATCATTTTTTACAGTGTACACACAGTTCTCCTCTAGGCCACTGTTCACCATGCCACAGTTAGGAGGAACCCACGCTGTGTCATATCCATATTCATACCAGGTCTTCTGTGAAGGATGACCTTGGTAGTTGATTTTCTTCCCCCTTCCCACTTTCACGCTGATTCTGAGAACAGCAAGCATCTTTGAATGCAGAGGGTAACGAGAGGCTTTTTCAAAACTTCTTGTGACATAGACTCCCGGTCCCAGCATGCCATCAAAGGAAGGAGAGAAGCCCTCTGTCATGATCCTCATCGCATTCAACATCGTAGTGCCATGATACATTATGTAGGATTGTCTGCCTCTGTGCCAGTTTGGTTGAATGTCATCACAGAAACACTCAGGGCACATACAACAAGAACAAGAAGAGGTCACAATCACAGATGTCCGAAACATCTTGCTGCTGTATTCCCACGATAGTTCTCACGTCTGGTGAACAAACCTTCAGATAAATGTTGCAATACATGAGTTAGTTTTTGTGGTTTGCTTAAAGGGATAGTCCCACAATGAAAATTCTGTTCTTTTATGTCATTTCAAACCTGTATGACTTTCTTTCTTTTGTGGATTATATTCTGTATTTACTGTTTTTGTGAAAAGAGTATGAAAGTCAATGAGGTCCACAACATGCCATTATAGGGACTAAAAACATGAACATTTTGGATTTTAAAAAACAGAATAAGTGTTTCACAGAAGACAGAAAGTAATTTTGAAATGAGAATGAGTAAATGATGACAGAATATTCATCAACTATTCTGTTAAACAATCTATACTTCTAACACATTGATCAGTTTATTTGCACAGCAAATATCTGTGTATTTAAATTAGACATATAGCTTAAAGGTGGGGTGTGTATTTTTTCAAAAATGCTTTAGAAACCTGAGACCGGCCGAGTACCAAAACAAACTTGTAGCCAATCAGCAGTAAGGGGCGTGTCTACTCATGATGTGGAGGAGAGTGCAGTGCACAGGACGGACATTAGCCAAGCCGAGCAATAGAAAGATAGAGATGGCGGATAAAAACAAGAGAGGAAAACGTCTGCAGAACAAAAGAAGGCTTAAGGCAAGAAGTAGGACCAGTGTAAATATCGGATCAGCTTTCCAGCTCTGGAGAGAACTCAAGAAGCGGAAGGCCTGCGATCGGACACCGAGGATGCTTTGTTTCTTCTCGATAGTTGAGTAACACCGTGTCTACACCGGACTGCAACAGCTAATGTCTGTCTACACTGGACGCGACAAAGTGACTGTTGAGAATCATTTGAAATTTGTGTCAATACGTTATAAATAGAACGCAGCAGCAGTTTTCCAACATCCAATGTACACAGCATCACTGATTATGAGTTCTATAATATTTTGTCACGCCGCGCCACTCGCGTCCGGTGTAGACACTGTGTTGCTTTGTTTTCACAGAACTAATCGTTGCCTGGGTTGTGTACGTATTTGTGGGGCGGAGGTATCAAAATAGGGTCGAGACCCTTTTGGGTTAGGGGCGTGTTTGTTTTGGTGATTTAAAAAATGTCAACATTGGCTACCAGAAATAACTAACCCCACCTTTAAGGGCAGGTAAAGGTAGGCTTCTATGAACTGAAATTAAAGACTAAACAAGATGTTGATATTTTGTGTATGTTTACAGTGCTGGGTAGATTACTTACAAGTTGTAGTCCGTTACTGATTCCAAATGACATGACAAAAACTGTAGTCAGTAACATAATCCATTACATTACACATTTTAGGTAACATAATCAGACTACTTTTAGATTACTTTTGATTTAACATGTTCATCACATTGATTTAAATAGGATAATCTTGTACCATATTGATATAAAAATACAAAGAGAAATAAAATATATTCCATTTGTTTTGTTGTTATTAACAACATGAAGTGCATTAAACATTACATTATATCATGATTTTGCAAACTGGGTTTTGTGAAGGAACTGCAGGGAGATTGTGAGTTTAATGAAAAATAATTCGGGAGAATCAATAAATTATGAATAATTTATTGCTATTGTGTGAATAATATGTAATTATGTAATCAATAAAAAGTAACTATAGTCTGATTACGAGTATTTGTAATGTAATATAATCTAATTACAAGTATTTATTTTTTTAAATCTAAAATTCTATTTTTCTAGAGTGAACCAATTCTCTCTAGAACAAGATATTCTATATAGCACTGCAAATTTAATTTAATTACCGTTGCAATAATAATGGTGATCAAAACATAACAAGGCAGCCAACCTACCTCCACAGCAGTGTAGCAAAAGTTTCACTTTTATTCCACAGCGTCAAAGAGGGGAGGACCAGAACTTGTACAATTTTTGAAGTACAGTTCAAATATTGGAAACAGAGATAAAAAACTGGTATATAAGTGAGAATTACATTTTATTTAGCTGATTTCTTATTTCATTTAATTCATATGTATGCGGTGAGGAAGACTGGGCTTCTGGGCTTGTCTTAACAGTTCAACACTGCTGAATGACAGCTAGTTCAGAAACACAAGGAAGTGATTCTTAAGGTATGTTGACAGTAAATATGCAAGGGAACAGGCATCAGTCATGACATAATCCAATATTGCTGTAAACCACCATATGATATCCAACGTGAACTTCTTAAACGTACTTATTCTGCACAGTACAGTGGCTCCAGACAGACTTACAAATATGAATGTTGTTGCGTTAGATAAAATCACAATGCAAATGTCATCTGCAAAACAAATGATGCTAGCTAGCTGTTATGAGCCACTTTTGCAATGACTTTTTATCCAACTTGATTTTTGTTAGATGGCTATAGCTCCAGGGGTTTCACATTCCCAGTAGAATCTATGTCGAATGAAGAAGCTTAAAAGCTAGCTTTCATTGTGATGGATGAAGACAAGAACATCTGATTGTTTCACACTGCTTCAGCAGCTCATCTACACATTCACCAATTTCATATTAGAAAACATTAATGAACCTTGCAATGATTCAAAACAGGCCATATGAATTTATGGAATTCAGCAGAAATCGAGATATGAAAAATTATAAGCCATATGAAAATGAAACCAAAGATAAAAGAACCGTGATGAAAGATTAATGGATAGTAATGGGGCAGACATATGACAGAATTAAAACGTGAAGGGATATAAGAGAACATTAAATTTTGATTAATAGGCCTATACATTTTCAAGTTTTACTAAAATGATTAAATGTAATAATTTATTAATTATTACTGTGTCATTGGTTTCATTTGTGTGTTTCTATCTTTGGTTTCATTTGTGTGTTTAGTTGAAAATAGCTCTTCAAATTTCATCGATAAGATCTAGCAAAAAGTCAAATTCTACACTCTAAAAAATGTTAAATATAACCCAGCGCTGGGTTAAAAAGGGACAAACCCAGCTATTGGTTTGTTTTGACCCAGCTATTGGGTTGTTTTGACCCAGCTATTGTGTTGTTTTGACCCAGCTATTGGGTTGTTTTGACCCTGCGGTTGGGTTGTTTTGACCCAGCTATTGGGTTGTTTTGACCCAGCTATTGTGTTGTTTTGACCCAGCTATTGGGTTGTTTTGACCCAGCTATTGGGTTGTTTTGACCCTGCGGTTGGGTTGTTTGGACCCAGTATTAGGTTGTTTTGACCCAACTATTGTGTTGTTTTGACCCAGCGGTTGGGTTGTTTTGACCCAGCGGTTACCAAGGCTTTGCAAAGATAGTGAAAAATAGACACTGAGATGATGAGCCATTACAATCCAAGGTGAAATAGACCAGTCTCTTCAAGAAATCACAAAAACCCAGCGAGTGATGGTGACCTCTAGTGCTAATCTGGTGAAACTACTAGTACACTGAGCTGACTCTATTTTATAACTCATGAAACAAAATATTTCATGTTATTACATGTTTTGTTTCATCTCTGCATTTAATGGAATCTCATGTCCCACGTGACCAGATGTAATCGACAACCACTATGTACAGCAAACTGCAAGGTCATGTGAGAATAATGTACTTTTATATTTGCATATTTTCAATACTGTTTAAAATTCAGTATACATTATATACCCTACTGTAGTATGCAGTAAAGCTATGTTAGCATTTGATTTTGCACTCAGCTCAGAGGAATATACTGTATTTGTCCTTGGGTTTCACCAACAACCTTGTTTGAAGTCCTGTAATCCAATGTTGTTTGGCCAAACTAAATTAATTTATAAGCAAATACGTTGCATATTCCAAAAACAATATTGATTATAAAACTGAAGCTCATATTAATATTGTCTTGTTGCCTTCATTCCCTGAGCATAAGGAAAATGATAGTACATGAGAGTTTTTGGTGTATGTGTGTTTCTTTCAGTGTTAGATTAGATTTATTCATAGTAAAAGGATAGTGTTTGGCTTCTTTCAGTGGTCTTGTCAATAGCAGTCCTGTGAGTCATTGCTCTGGCTCCCGGGTTGAAACCACACCCTTATCCTTAAAATTTGAATTCCGCATTGCCAGTGCCATAATCATGCTTACAAAGAAACGAAACTCAGTCAAGTACTGCCAGTGCCAGCACATCCACAATCATGGAGGAAACAGCTCCAGCTCTTCATTCAAGTGGATCCACAGATGTCGAGTGTCATGCATGTGTTGGAAAGAAGCGCAAAGCCGAACAGACTTGTGTTGAGTGTGCATCATCATACTGTGAGCATCATCATCATACTGTGAGCATCATCTTGTGCATTACTCTTTGCACGTGGGAAAGAGGTCATGATGTCATTCCAGTGGAAGAGGAAGTGGCCAATAAACAGGCCAGAAATGTGATTTGGAATGCAAAATATCATTCTTAGAAGTTTGGACCAGGACTCTGTGTTTAGTAGTGGTAGGCTGATGTTGGTTTTGCAGTGACCGTTACTATAACTGGAGAGCGACGTGACCAATGGGTGCTATAATGCAATATTTTTGTGATGGGTGTTTCAGAGTCGGTGGCCCTATAGCTAAACAACAAAAAAAGCTACATCTATTGGATATTTCTCTTAACTTTCCCCTTAGAAATGAATAGTATTGGTTAGCCTATTGGTTTCCCTGAATTCCAAGGATTAAACCACACCCAGAATATTTGAATGAATTCACAAAGGTAGAAATTGTAATGTTTAAAAACTGTGTAATACAGTAAGAACAGTAATATTGTAAAATATTATTACAATTTTTAAAAATCTGTAATATATATATATACAGTGGGTACGGAAAGTATTCAGACCCCCTTACATTTTTCACTCTTTGTTATATTGCAGCCATTTGCTAAAATCATTTAAGTTAATTTTTTTTCCCTCATTAATTTACACACAGCACCCCATATTGACAGAAAAACACAGAATTGTTGACATTTTTGTAGATTTATTAAAAAAGAAAAACTGAAATATCACATGTTCCTAAGTATTCAGACCCTTTGCTGTGACAATCATATATTTAACTCAGGTGCTGTCCATTTTTCTGATCATCCTTGAGATGGTTCTTACACCTTCATTTGAGTCCAGCTGTGTTGATTATACTGATTGGACTTGATTAGGAAAAACCACACACCTGTCTATATAAGACCTTACAGCTCAAAGTGCATGTCAGAGCAAATGAGATCATGAGGTCAAAGGAACTGCCTGAAGAGCTAAGAGACAGAATTGTGGCAAGGCACAGATCTGGCAAAGGTTACAAAAAAAATTCTGCTGCACTTAAGGTTCTTAAGAGCACAGTGTTGGCCTCCAGAATCCTTAAATGGAAGACGTTTGGGAAGAACAGAACCCTTCCTAGAGCTGGCCATCAGGCCAAACTGAGCGCGGGGGAGAAGAGCCTTGGTGAGAGAGTTAAAGAAGAACCCAAAGATCACTGTGGGTGAGCTCCAGAGATGCAGTCGGGAGATGAAAGAAAGTTGTAGAAAGTCAACCATCAACGCAGCCCTCCACCAGTCGGGGCTTTATAGCAGAGTGGCCCGACGGAAGCCTCGCCTCAGTGCAAGACACATGAAAACCCGCACGGAGGACTCCAAGATGGTGAGAAATAAGATTCTCTGGTCTGATGAGACCAAGATAGAACTTTGGCCTTAAATTCTAAGCGGTATGTGTGGAGAAAAAAAGGGCACTGCTCATCACCTGTCCAATACAGTCCCAACAGTGAAGAATGGTGGTGGCAGCATCATGCTGTGGGGTGTTTTTCAGCTGCAGGGACAGGACGACCGGTTGCAATCGAGGGAAAGATGAATGCGGCCAAGTACAGGAGATCCTGGACGAAAACCCTTCTCCAGAGTGATCAGGACCTCAGACTGGGCCGAAGGTTTACATTCCAACAAGACAATGACCCTAAGCACACAGCTAAAATAACGAAGGAGGGGCTTCACAACAACCCTGTGACTGTTCTTGAATGGCCCAGCCAGAGCCCTGACTTAAACCCAATTGAGCATCTCTGGAGAGACCTAAAAATTGCTGTCCACCAACGTTTACCATCCAACCTGACAGAACTGGAGAGGATCTGCAATGAGGAATGGCAGAGGATCACCAAATCCAGGTTTGAAAAACTTGTTGCATCTTTCCCAAAGACTCATGGCTGTATTAGATCAAAAGGGGGCTTCTATTAAATACTGAGCAAAGGGTCTGAATACTTCGGACCATGGGATATTTCAGTTTTTCTTTTTTAATAATCTGCAAAAATGTCAAAAATTCTGTATTTTTCTGTCAATATGGAGTGCTGTGTTTACATTAATGAGGAAAAAAAAATAACTTAAATGATTTTAGCAAATGGCTGCAATATAACAAAAAGTGAAAAATTTAAGGGGGTCTGAATACTTTCCGTACCCACTGTATATATATATTTGAACACGCAATTTAATATCTTATATTTTAAAATGTAATTTATTCCTGTGATGGCAAAGCTGAATATTCAGCAGGCATTCCTCCAGTCTTCAGTGTCATATAATCTCTCAGAAATCATTGTAGTATGCTGTTTTGGTGCTCAAAGAACCATTATTTTTATTATTATCAATGGCAAAAACAGTTGTGCTGCTGTATTTTATTTTTTAAATTGTTTTGAAACTCCTAATAATTATATAGGCTAATTTAATTGAATTATAACTATACTGAGATAAACATATATATTTTTACTGAAGATTTTTTTTAGATTTTGGAATTTGACAGTCAGACATGTTCACTGACTGAGGCTGATCATCCAAAAATGGCCAGATACCATTACCAGTGGTCGACACATGCTCGACACATTGCTTATGTGGGTGGAATGAATCTGAGTCTGGCCCATGTCATTTTTTTCTGTACTATCAGTGCCAATAAAGGCTTAAAAACACTAGAATTTGTACTGAGTTGAGATGCAACTGAACTAAACGAATCTTTTTAAGATTAAGTTGGGGGAGTTGCAGAAGCAGACCGTTGACATTATTGAAGCTAAGGAGAAAGATGTGCAAGAGCTGAGACAAGCTGTAGAGCTTTTCAAGGTTAGAGGGCATTTATCTTTGCTTTGAAACTGTAACTGTCTTTATTTTTAATGGTATTGTATTGCTTGCAAAACTAAAGACATCCACTCTGCTCCCTCTTCATTCTTAGGCTTCAGAAATTAAGGCACTGGAGAAGAATGAGAAGAACTTCATTGAGTTGATCCAGTCTATGAAGGACAATCAAAGCAAAGTGACAGTGCTGATTCAAGGACAGACAAAGTCTGCAGTGAACGAGGCAGAGGGATTCATAAAGATTCTACAGCAGGAGATCAGTAATATGAGGACCTTAGATGCTGATCTACAACGCCTGCAGCTGCTCTCTCATACAAACACAGATGTTCGATTTCTAGAGGTACAGTAATGGAAAATTACTGTACAGAAACAGAAATTAATGCCTGTTGAATTGTCTTGTAAAATCTTCAGGTAAAAGTTCAAGTCACATTCAAGGCGTGTTTTCTCTCTCTATAGAGTGCTGTGTCTCTGACCTCACTGACTGAGTATAAAAAAACATTCGTCTTCCTTGTGCATCCGTACAATTCTTTTGAGCGTGATTTCATGGCGGTTAATGAACTAATAGAAAAGCTAAACACGACCAGCAAGTTGAGTTTATTCATGATTTCCAGAAAAGGTTAGTAAAAGTTTTCATTTAAATATATTTCATGATTATATTATGGGTACTTCTCAGTTGAAAGGCTGCATTCTAGTGTTTAATGCTGAGAAGAACTCTAGCCTGGAAGCCTCAGAAGAACACAGCCTCACTAGTAATCAGCCTTTCAATTAAAGGATTAGTTCACTTCCAGGATAAACATTTCCTGATAATTTACACACCCCCATGTCACCCAAGATGTTTATGTTTTCTTTCTTCAGTTGCAAAGAAATTAAGTTTTTTGAGGAAAACATTCCAGGATTTTCTCCATACAGTGGACTTTCAGTGGCAGCCAATGGGCTTCAAAGGGCTCTATAACGATTCCAGCTGAGGAATAATGGTCTTATCTAGGGAAACGATCAGTCATTTTCTAAATTTGTTTTTTAAATTTTTATTAGAAAATTACCTATCGTTTCACTAGATAAGACCCTTATTCCTTGGCCGGGATCGTTATAGAGCCCTTTGAAGCTGCATTAAAACTGCAATTTGGACCTTCAACCCATTGGCTGCCATTGAAGTCCACTAAATGGAGAAAAATAATTGCTTAATTGCTTTTCGGGAATTTTTCGGGAAAAAATTATCAGGCCATTTTTATTATGGAAGTGAAATAATCCTTTAAGAAGCACCCTATGTCTGCAAATCACCTTATCTATTTTTCTTTGCAGTGAGAAACACTAGAATCGTAAGATCACCACCACCACAGACACAAGAGGAGTTTCTACAGTGTAAGTTTCCAATAGAACTGAAGGCGCAAAAGCATTTATTTTCTGATTGTCAAGTAATGCAACATAGTCCTTTATGTTTGGTGTACTAATATTGTATCTTTTCATATGTCCATCTATCTATCTCAGATGCATCAAAACTCACTTTTAATACCAACTCAGCACATGAAAGTCTAATCTTGAGGAATGAGAACAAGGAGGTGAAGGCCTCGCACCTACTTCAGGACTATGCTGAACACACTCAGAGATTTAACTGCAGGGCACAGATCCTGTGCAACAAAGGTCTGAGAGGGTCCCCTAAATATTGGGAAGTAGAGATTGGCGGGGGCACTTGGGTCTGCATTGCTGTGTCTTACCAAGGGATCCGTAGAAAAGGCAAGCAGCGTACACTCTTTGGGAGAAATGCCCAGTCATGGGGACTACGCTGTAAACGTGTCCATATAGAATTTTGGCATGACAATAAGATAACATTTTCGAAGTTTCAATCATATGGCTCCAAAATAGGAGTGTATTTGGATTACAGGGCTGGAATCTTGGCATTTTACAATGTGTCTGACAACATGAGTCTCATTTATAAGCACCAAACTGTTTTTAAAGAGCCTGTTTATCCTGGGTTCGGACTGGCTGGGAATGGTTCCTATGTGAGACTTTGCGATCCAGTGAAAAATGAGACCAAAACATCCCTTTCTTCTCCATTAATGTTTGGTAGTTTGTAAGTTGTTGTGTTTACACAGGCAGCTATCATGAAATGCATGTTATTCTTAAACTAATATGCAATCATTCATTAGGATTTGGAGGAAGGATGTGTTTTTTTTGCATGCAGACACCTGGTGGCAGCACTAGATACGTTTTGAATTCAGCCTTTTTATATCAGCATCTGTAATTATGAACAGCTCAAGTTTAGCCAGGAATAACCAAAGAGGAAAAAAATCCATGTTTTGTATTATATGAATCATTGCATGTTTATTGAATGTTTGATTTTATATACTGTTTTATAAACTATAGTAATATGCATAATCTCTATTTTTAACATCTTCTGAATATTTATGAAATTACTGCACATCTCCTTATGCTAATGTTGCAAGTGCTTATCCATTTCACATCTGCTGATCTGAATGGAAATCTGTCGTCCTATCTAATCCTTCCGCCACATCCACATACTATGTCTGTTCCTGTTCCCACTATCTGTCTATATTTTATTTGTCCGTTATGCATTAGTCCGTCTCTCCTGTCATGCTCCCTTCAGGCTGCACTCTTCTACTATTCCAACAGTTATACCTACATGGTCTCTTTTTCTCCCTTAAACCACACAAATGCACATACTAACACACACGCACATCATCTCATTCAGCAGATATATACCGAGGCCCAGAGGGTTGGTACAAGGGACAACACCAAAGCCAGTCGCCTCCTGCCCTTCCCCCTGCTACTCACCCTTCCAAACACAAAATCCGCCTAGGGGTAAGTGTAGGGCAGACACGGTTTCAACAGAGCAAGCAATGCCAGAGCAACAGAGAAGCGCAGGAAATGTGTGTAGAGGGAAGGATAGGCACTAATAGCGAACATCATAGAGAGAGAAAGTGTGCCATGGTCCTCAGGGAGCTCCTTTACAGTTCTGTCCAATCACAGACATCATTTTCTTCCTGTATTATCCTTTTATGAGTGACGGGGATTTTAAAATACTCTATTATGAAAGAAACCATTTCTCTCACTGCCAAGGACACTGACACTAGTCTCTATAAATACCCATTTTTAAACACTGAGTCACCGTATAGACTCGAAATGCTAGGCACAAACACCTCCTAGCAATTACCCAGTAGGCAGATGCTGAGGTCTGTCACTCTTACTGCTAACAAGGTGCATGACTCTCTTGATGCTGTTGGAGTAAGTTGTTGTATAATACACAGTTTTCTCTCTCGCACTGTATTTCCTGTTGAATAAAGAGGTTTGCCTGGGACATATCAGATGGCTTGTCACTGTTTTTTTTAATCAATAGCCCTATAGGCTAGTTGCAAGTGGTCTTGGGGGAGGGACTTATTTTAAAGAGCATTTGATTGGACAAAAATGTGTACAGTGCAAGGTGAGTCATCAATATGTACTGTCTGCTTTCCCAAGCTAAAAGTGCTATTTTGCTAAAAGTGAATTTTGTCAGCATTTAAGAGAACACTAGCATATTTATTACCCTCAAAGCTAACAGATGTGCAAGAAAATCCACAGAACATTTCCTGCCTGATTTTCTACCTAGTTTACAGGAAATGTCAATTTTAGCCTTACAACCAGAGTTAGGTGCTTTTACACCCTTTTTATTCAACTATCATTTCCCTCTGATTTTAGGGATAAAGTAGGGGTAGGGATAGGTCTATGTTTTTGGACAAAAATGTTGATCCAGGAACATGTCTTACCTGGCAAAATCACTACGACCCTATCGAGCTAGCTAGCTATACAATGTAGTATACTTTTAAATGAATACTTATGGATATAATTTACTTATCATAATTTATCATCTCATGCACGTCCATATATTATTAAGTCGAAAAGATGAAAGGACTTGAGTCATGTTCCCATCCAGGCACAAACCTAGCGTTTGCATTATTAATTCATCGCTTTACATACAGTAGATACATGCACACTTGTGTGTGAACTCCTCTCTCATGCCCTCCTCCTCCTCCCCTCGCTGGCTCGCTTCAGTATGATATGTTTATAGGCATTGGCTGAGGGAGAGCCAGCATTATAGCTGCTCCTGCTTGATAAGGAAAGCAAGAGGAGAGGGCGCTGGACGTCATGGCATCCAAAGACACCGTCGCGACTGCTTTTCTCACCGTGAGTCGGGAAATGACAGGTGATTAAATCCAATCGCTCTTTTTCTTCTTCCTATCCTACATTCGACACGCGCACCGAGGGATTTGTTAAGCACGTCCCCGCTCGCTGCCGGTGCTTTGTGTTTTAGTGGTTTGAAATCTTCGCAGCGCTGAATGTTTGATAAGGTGGCAGATTTGTGGAGATGTAATGATTTCTCATACAGATTGCATGTGATTAACGGTAGAATCATTCATTTCGCGGGTGAGCATGTGTGCCATATGGTCGCTTTAATGACGGTCACTTCGTGTCCATCTTCAAAAGACTAAATTTGTGCAAATCGATCAAGTGTGTGTGTGTGTGTGTGTGTGTGTGTGTGTGTGGGGTGGTCTGTTGCGTTCGCCTGCAGTGTGTGTGCGCGCGCGCATGATGCTGTTCTCTCTGTGATGTGTCTCAGATATGAGTTACTTTCAGTTCTTTACACATTTGCGTATCGCTGCTGACGCAAGTTCACGGAGAGGCTGATACACTTCAGTCACATTCATCATGTGTGTCTTCAGGGCTGATGGAACACACACACACTCATCATAGAGGCCGTCATCTTTGCGCACGGTGATGCGTCCTCACGCTTACTGACACATACAATGACACACTTGCAACACAAACTAGCAGTTTGAATTTGGACAGCCGCTCTCCGTTAATTACCTTCCACATTATTATATTCCTTTGGTAAGTAATCCCTATTATAACAGTATTTAATGTCCCTGCTCCCAAAGCGCTTCGCCTCTATTTCAATTTCATTTCGTGCCTGGGGGGGGGGGGGGGGGGGGGGGAAGCAATGCTAGAAATGATAACTTGTTAACTGGTTAACCATATACCATATACTCTATCACACACACACATATGTGACCATGGACCACAAAACCAGTCATAAGGGTCAATTTTTTGGATGTATGGTTTGTTAGGATAGGACAATATTTGGCCGAGATACAAGTATTTGAATATCTGGAATCTGAGAGTGCAAAAAAATCTAAATATTGAGAAAATTGCCTTTAAAGCTGTCCAAAAGAAGTTCTTAGCAATGAATATTACTAAACAAAAATTAAGTTTTAATACATTTACAGTAGGAAATTTAAAAAATATCTTCATGGAACATGATCTTTACTTATTATCCTAATGATTTTTGGCATAAAAGAAAAATCGATAATTTATTTATTGTTGGCTATTGCTACAAATATACCCATGCTATGACTGGTTTTGTGGTCCAGGGTCACATATATAGACATATATAGTGTGAGACAACACATTATCTTATCGTAAAGTTTTTTTTATTGTCTTAAAATTTACAGTGATATTGAGTATTTAACAAGGCAATACATACATTTTTATGGTAATATCAGGGTTGTCACTTTAATTTACAGGGCACAGGACCAAATTATTGGGACCAGTAAGCTAGGGGACCTTAATATGCCCCCATTGCTTTGGGCCCGGGACAGTGTTCCCATTTGTCTTTCCCTGTCGATGGCTCTGGGTAAAATATTTTAAAGTTTATAGCTTTTATAAGTATAATCAACTTATAATTGATGGGGAAAGTGGCATTCCCATAATTATTTGCGTGAAATTGTTTGAATTTATATAAAAAAAACGTATTTCTGGTATTAATTAGGCTATGTACATTACATTAGAGTGTTTAAGTTATTTAGTTCATGTTTATTGCATTATTCTGCCATTTGCGGTGTTTGTGATGATGTTTGTGTGAGTGACACGGTTCATTCTATTACTGGTCACTGGAGAGGCGAATTTTGTCATCGTGTGGCCTTCCATTGTACAATCTGTATCATTATCAGCACTTTTGCAGTAATCTGCAGATTCTAATAGCTCAGATAGGATGGTGTATTAATATTATTTTCCTTTTGGAAAGCTGAAAAGTAAAAAATGGTGAACAGTCACGACTAAAATATAGCCTAAACTTTCTCATACATACTGTAGAGTAAATTCAGATCAATTGAGCCGCTTTAGACAATAAACATCTCAATAGCAAAATGCCTGAATTCATGCTATCTAAATTTTAGCCTAAAATCTTGATGTGTTAAAAAGGTAAAATTACAAAAGAGCACAAATACAAATAAAACAATAAATTGGGAAAATGTTCAATCAGTCGAAATAAACCCACCTCAACACCAAGCTTATTTCATGGCTACCTAGAGTTACGTGAGAAACATGAAACTGGTGTAGTGTAGGACGAATATACATTTAAGTTATTACATGATAAATATTTGACCGGTCATTTCAGAATGGCATGTAATCAGCTAAAGTAAACAGTCCAGAGTAAAATAAAGAAGGAACAATGAGCACATTTAACAAAAATGTACATTAAAATGGCAACATTAATTGAAGATGAAAAATAAGACTAGATATAAAAATAATAGTTAGCAAAGGTTTAGTAATGGGGGAATAGTGGGCATGACAGATCACCTACCACCATATGAAGGACAGTGATTGAAGACGTTCTGTGCTGCTAGAAAACAGCAGCCTTCAGATTCCCCTAATAAAAAGGGGAGCAAAATCACAAATGTGTGAGCTCTCTCTCCATCTCTCTTTCTCTCAGTCACCACTTCTTTCATCTGAATAAATCTAAATTCTAAATCTCACTCCATCACTTATTCCATTTGTTTTTTTTTCTTTTTTCATCTTCTCTTTCGCTCTTTCTTTGTGCACATTTACATATCCCTCCCTACCCCATTTACCCATTTATTTATCCCCCTGTGACTCGCTGTAATGGAAACATGTGCTCTAGTTTGGCCCTTTGCTGTTCTTAGTGTCTGTCAGAAAGCCTAGAATCCCGTGATTGGGTCTTACACAGATTAAAGTTGATTGCGACTGCATTAACTGTTTGTCTTGCTCTGATCCTTCTCTCCCTCTCTCTCTCCTCTGTTATTCCTTCTTCTGCTCGCTCTGCCTTTCTATTCCTTCTCGGAGTCTTTCCTCTTTATAAAAGTTTAAAATGCATATTCCAGGAATTAGATCACAAGTTTAAAATGTGATCGTTCGCACGTACATATACAGTACGTGCGAAGCCTGATAAAAAGTATGACTTTTCTCATTTATTTTCTGCTTTTGCTTTGAAGCACATCTTGAAGTGCTTTTTATTTGTTGCTATGTACAGTATGCATGCAGAAAGACCACCTACACTAAGTGGACATGGTGTAAAAATACAGCATATGGGTATAAAGCACTAATTTTCTTACCCCTGCGTGCAGTGAAAATATGTCTGAGGGAGAGTGCTTCTCTTGCCGTTAATGCATCGCCTTTCTATTTTGCAGAAAGCATCAGACGAGTTATCGACAAGACATCAATCAAGTTGATGAGAGCTATCAAAGTAGAGAACAAGAGTGGCAAATCAGAAGATCGGATTCTGGTAAGGCACTGTATTTAACTTCCATATTTAACTGCATTAACTATCCATATGTCCTTAAAAGTTCAGTTGATGCAAATTAAAATTGTGTCGTCGTTTACCATCAGGTTGTTCCAAATTTCCCAAAATGTTCGTTCTTCAGTATATTTGATTATGTATGTGTGATACATTTTTGGACACGTGTCATGTACATATATATCCATCATAAAATATATATAAATTTATGTTCTAAATAACAGCATATATCATCAAATAGGTTTTATTAAGGTCTACATATAAACATTTATCAGGTATCATATATGGCAATATCACTCTTGATAATTGATATAGGGCAATATATATGTGTGTTGTATATTACATTTCAGTATAATTCTTTATTTTACATATAATTACAAAAGAGACCTGAAGCTTTCAGGGCTCAAAAAAAAAAGGAGAAAAAAAAGAATGCAAAAGCACCATAAAAGAGCCACAGAGATTTTTCTTACTTCTTCCAAAGTCATAAACAGACTGAAATGCATGCAATGTCATTTTAAGAAATTTAAAAAGTCCTTCACTGATGATGTTCACTTCTGGATCATTGAGTCAGTGTGTTGAACTCAAAAACTGAATTAGTTTGATTTGTGAATGACTCATTCAGACCATTCAGCTCTTGACTGAAGCAGCCTGTTGTTTACTGCAGGCTTAAGCCTCAGTCCCTGTTCTGAAACAGTGTTCCACTAAAGAAAGTCATCCAGGTTTGGAACAACATGAGGATGAGTTTTTAAATTATGTAAACATTTCATTTTCATTTTTTTTTGAGTGAAGTAGTCCTTTAAAAACCCATCAGCATTGGGTAAACGTGTGCATCCACTCTGTGCCTTTATTTTGTGCTTCTATTATGCAGCAGTAACAAAAACAATGAGACTAAGACTTTAACCTTTCCTCCTCTGTAATGGTGTGTGCAGTGTTTACTGCCTGCTGGTTGGGTTGTTTTTGCCAAGTCCATTTGGAGAATGGGCAGTGGAATCAATGATAAAAGCAATGTACGTGTGATGGTGCGCACACACAAACAGAAATAGCTGGAGACCGGACCCCTGCTGAGCTGTGAACATTACTGCGGCCATTGAGTCTCGGTGGGTCTGAGGGACCGACCAACTCTATAGGGAGTGTGTGCGAGATGGAGGATTGTGAGAGAAGAGGTAGCGTACGAATGCCAGTGTGTGTATGTGTGATAGTCACTTCAAGACCATTGAAAGCAGCTGGAGACTTGAAATGCCAGGGTTTGGAGCCACAAAAGCTAAATTAATCATCCAGATTGGTTTCAAACACACACACACACACATACAGAGTGAAGGAGGTGACTGAGGTGAGGAATCAAACTAATTTCCTGCTGAGTGTCAATGGACTGTTGTTGACACAAACCCTGAGTGATCTTCCTTTTCTACGCTTGATATCAAAACAATTTTGACTCAGATATTGCTAGTAAATTTCACAAATAATTACAAAGAATTGGAAACTAACAGTGAATTAACTGTGACATTTTGAAGTAGAATAACTGAAATAGTATTTTCTTGTAAAATGTATTCAGATTATCTTGTTCTATCTTATTTTATTAAATACCCCCTGTGGTGAAAATCTATTTTTAACACTGTTTGTCTGGTGTTTTTAATATGCTTCAAGACAAATAGGTTAACACCACTGCTCAGCATGTTCCCTTTAAAGCTGCAGTGTAGCAAAACAGTCTCTAAAAATGTGGTTTGAAACCAACCCTGTTTCTACTGTCGCAAACATTTCACCAAGCTCGTCAACTGAGATGGGATTTTTCATATCACTAGCAAATCATTTCTAGATTCATTTCTGGGATTTTCAGAAGGTAACTCTGAGACGGTGAACAGGAACATGGTTTGTGTTAGATTAGCTACACGTTATTTGCTGTTCAATAACATAGTTACTCCATGATATTAGTTACCGTTACGTGTCTGATGATGTAGAGAGCGATACATAAAACGCATTGCTATTCTGACACATTGACTTGTAGATGACGTCTTCTTTGGAATCAGTTTGTGGTTCAAATATGTATGACTACATTAATCCATTATTGCCACTTGCCATTGTGTAGTGTTTGTTGCTTCTATTAACCAAGTGAAAGTGGAGCAGCTTTTCTGAGCTGGTGTGATTGAGTGGAGGCGGGGACTAATTTGCATGTTCATGGTTCCGTGTATAATAAATGAGGTAAGGGTGTAGAGTTATATATTTAAACCATTTTAAGGCATGAAGAAATGATTTTCAAAGTTAAAATGTTTAAGTATGTCATTTTAATTATCAAAGATAAGTTTGAAGTGATAAAATGAGTGACTGCAGGGGGACTTAAAAGGGAAAAAATGAAAGGAAAGTCCACCCAAATGAAAGTTCAGTCAGTACTCAGCCACATATCATTTGGCACGTGTGGAACACAGTAAGAAAAGTTTAGCAGAATGTTCTTGCTGCTCTTTTCCATTCATTAAAAGTGAATACTGACTACAGTACAAACAAATAAACTGAATTTTCATTTTTGGGTGAACTATTCCTTTATCCTCACCCCTCCTGCCAATCTGCCTTTGTTTCTCTTCCTCTTTCTGACTCTGTCTATTTATATTAGCATCTTCTTCACCCTTCCCCCTCTCCGCTGAGTCTTACACAGCTCTTTTTTCTTTCTCTGTCATTGTTCTGTTCTTCACATTATATGCTTTACTCAGGCTCGCTTCTCTGTTCTGTCAGATTGATGTCAAGTGTGTATTTTCGGTAGTTTAATGTGCTTATGATTGTGGATGGTTAGAAATTGTGCCCAAAGAGCAAAGCAAATTTAAATGTAGGTCCGACAGTATGACGAGAGCTTGGGGTTATACAAAAAACACACACACACACACTTACATCCAGTGTAGAGATATTTGCTTGTGGTCTGTCACTCGCTGCTCCTTTACCCAGGGGTTTTGTGTGTGTGTGTGTGTGTGTGGTGGGATGCCAACTGTACCAGCTTACAAAACACACCCTCATCTGCCCACACACACACCCACACACACACACACACACACACACACACACACACACACACACACACACACATCTCTAGCCCCGATACAGCTGTGTAGAGCACTCAGCAAGACATCAGCTCAAGCCTTGGGGCACGGCACAAAAAAATATCACTCAAACACACTTTTTCATACACGTTCACTTAGAGATCACACAGTCTTATTTGAGCACACACATACAGAGTATATATTTTGTGGGCCCACAGCAGAGAGCGATGGTGTGATGTTGGAAGAGGGGATGGGATAAGAGCTGGGCTTGGTGAACAAGAACACACCAGGGAGAGGCTCGCGAGAGGGGGCAATGGAGAGAGAGAGCTAGAGAGGGGGTGGGCGGCAGAGGAGATTGCTTGTTTTGAAGCCCCAAATGTCGCCTTTTCTTCCCCTTCAATTATTTATCTCGGTCTGTCGCTTCAGTTTTTCCTCTCCTGTGGAATAATAGGCCAATTAAAGGCTGTGATCGCCACAGTGAGTGACGTGAAGACTTCCTCAGATCCAGGCTGTCCGCACCACCACCCTGTCTGCTGGACCGTACTCATGCGGAACGGTTCCTAGCTGCAATGACTGGCTTAGTGGCATGCTTAAATTCAGACACAGTGATTTTATTTGGATATTACTCACAAGATTTTGTTGTTTTGAAGTATATGACTGTTATTGGGCAGTTGACAGCACTGGTGGTGTCTTGCTGTGTGACTTGCAATTCATCAAAAACTACTTATATGAATTCTTATATAATTACATTTGTAATTTTAATTAATAATTTTTATGACCATTTACTTATGTCGTGAGTATGACCTCATTTTAATTATCCTTACTGGAATTTTAATTACTGTCTAATGATTTAACTTGGACAGAAATCGAATTGTCACTCTGCAGAACCAATTGCAAACGTTTTTAAAATGGCTGTTCACAAATGGTTAAAAATATAGAATCTAGAATGTGAAAAGTGACAGTCTCAGCACCTAGCCTCTAAATATTTACAACGTTTCGTGCCACATTAACATAATAATAATAATAATAAAAAACTATGATTTTGAGAATAAAGTTGTAATGTTTCAATAATAATTATGCCTTTAATGAAGAAAGTCACAATAAAACATTTGACAAGAATGCCCCTTTTATATTTTTTCCTTATGGCTTTAATGTCATATTGCTACTTTATTATCTTCAAAATATTACTACGTTAATCTTGTAGTATTATGACTTCACAGCTTTATGGCCTTAACTGTCTTTACGATTTATGTTCTTTAAAAACTTTTTTATTAAATCAGCACTCTGGATTAAATACCAGTTAAACTTCATTAAAATTATATTTACAGAAATGCACATACTGTACAGTGCAAGTCTATGGTGCAGCTGTTGTTTGTTGTCCCATGGACCTCCATTATAACTGCATAACTGTCAATATATTGTTTACAGCTAGTAGCTTTGCTTGTATTTAACCCAGAATAGTCGTTTAATGTGCTGATAAGTTCACATTAGATCTTTAAATATAACAACTAACAAGGATTATGGGTGTACTGCTCAGGGTAATGTGCTTTCTCTGGTCTAAGAAGTATCTTAGAGTTGCACAACTGCTGCATTATGATAGTAGTGGCAAGGTAAAGACGAGTAGCCTAATGTGATACGAGGCGCTTAAGGAGAAGTATGCGGTGCAAGGATAACCTGTGGAGATGTTGAGAGGCAGTGACTATGGGGGATTGCACTGCAGTCTGGACGGATGTTATGCAAGAGACAAGCCGATCCACATCCGGAGAGGAAGAGAGATGGAGTGAGATATACAGTATAAAGAGTAGATATGGTGTGAAAAGTATCCCTTTTGGTTTGTTTATCTGCAGAGTATGACCTAAAGCTGAGAGTATTTTTCAAAATACCTAAAATTGTCTTTTAAACAAATAAATATTCTTGAGATGCACAATTGTGTGATATTGAGTGGATTCCATTCAAAAGTGTGCATCATTGTGCCATACTATGAAAGACAGCACTTGAATTGAGCACTCTGAAGAGAGGGCAAAGGCCATTACCGTTTCACAGTAACATTTTAATTTGAATTCTGAATGTTGCCTTGAAATTCAGGTTTATATAGATTCTTATACTGTAGCAAGCAAAAGTTCTGTGTCAATTTTGTCTTTAATTCATATTTATTTTTATACTGAAGCAAATAAATGAATAAATAATAACAAAATAAATTAATAAATAAATCTAGCTACTGGAATCTGTTCCACCACCCCATGCTATGAGATGTTTTTGTAGTGGCTTGAAAGTATGCGGATGAATCTTAACCAGCATCAGTTTGATAAATATTAGAACCTGCTTGTATAAGAAACATGGGAGGAACAAAATCAAGCAAGCAATTCAGCTGCCAAAATCTGTTCCCCCACCCCATGCGGAGACATGTTGATGTAGTGGCTTAAAAGTGGTTGGTTTTATTTTATATGAGGATGAATCCTGACCAGTATCAGTTTATTAAATATTAGAGCCTCCTTTTACAAGAAACATGGAGGAAATGATGAAATCTGATGATGAAAAATGAATTTAGACTTTACACACACACACAATTGTAATACAATGAAATTAGATTTTTGAGATTTTTTTTTTAGAACTAATAATACTTATGCTAATTACTCTACTATATATTTTTAGATTATTTTTGGTGTTTTTGCCTTTTATATTGATAGGACAGATCAGAGCTGACAGGAAGCAATGAGAGAGAGGGGGGCGGGATCGGGAAAGGTCCTCGAGTCAAAATAGTTGAACTCAGGGACGCCCGTGGGCAAACGGCCAGGATGTCGTGCCGCCATAATATTTGTTATTATGAATAATTATTTATTTAAATAAATCATTTCAAGTTGTAAGTCTTACACACCTTTGCCTCTCGAGTAAATTTTCTTTAAGGATGTTTAGGTATTTTTTTGGAAAAAAAATATAAAAAAATTCTTAATATAAGATAAATGTACTTTTTAACAAAAAATATTTATACTTTGTTTAACTTATTTATACTACTTGTATTGTTAGTGCAGTATGTCAAATTACACTTATATGAAGTCTTGAAAATTAAATGAAAAGTCAGTGATTATTTACTCACCCTGGCGTTGTTCCAATCCCTTCTTAAATTTGAAAAAGTGTTTTAGGGGTATACGAGTGTTTGATGAAAAACAAACTGAAATGTAATGCATTATTTAACAAAAATCCTAAACTTGGCTTTTGGTCTTGTGTGCACAACCATGTGTTCATGAAACTCTATTAGCACAGCAGTTCACTCCGACTGTTGGAATATACAGCGTGGTGCATGGGACCATTCAGTGATACTCTTGTGTCTTTTTTTTAAAGCTTGATGTTGGTCACTATTCACTGCCATTATAAGCACAAGTGCAAACAGGTCTTTTTTTAATTATAGGCATTATAACAACACCAGGGTGAGTAAATAATAAATGAATGGGTGAACTATCCCTTTAACTAAAAATAATACAAAAATACTCATTAAGAACAGGCTGGCAATGCAGAAAACTACATAAGTAACATACTTCCTCCAGTCTTAAGCTTTTAGCCCCTCCTCTCTGTCTTTGTCTTTCTATCTCTCTTTTATTTCCTCTCTTGTTCTCTCAATCTGGGCTTTAGTTACAGAGCTGCTTTGATTCCAAGACTTTTAATCATCTGTGAATCTGGAGCACACAGCATTTCAGCCCTGATCCGTCCTTCCTTCTATCCTCCTTTCTCACTCTTTATTCCTCTCATCTCTTCGCTTCTTAAGTTCAGTACAGTTAAGATGCGGACCTGCCACGGGAGTAGATCCACGCTCTTCCTCTCACCTACAAAGGCTGACAGCCGAAATGGGTCCTTCTTAGGCAATGATACCTGCGTGCAAGCAAGTCGGTGTGATGTGTCTGAGAAGAGATGTACAGCGGCATGTTTGGAGCAATCTGCTGCTCTTTTCGAGTCTCCTGGGCACAGCGCTGACGTGTGCCCAACACCCTTTGAATTATGGGTCGTGTTTGAAGTGTCAAGCCAGATCCCTGACATCGTATGATTAATATAAACCCTCTCTCTTCTGCACACACAAACCTCCCCTCCCTCACACACACACATCCTCATATCTCTCATTCTTTGAAGTCGGTACTGAGAGGTGGTGGATGATTTTTAGGGCAAGTGTTGAACCAGTCTGATCTCCTCAGGCTCGAATGGTCTATGAAAGCCATGGGCAGAAGTCGTCCCGTCTACCTTCCACGTCTGCGATCGCAGGATGAAAGTGTTTTTTTTGCACCTTAACGAGTGGATGCGGTGGGTGGCTGTCTCAGTCAAACCGCCTGACCTCTGACCCCCTACTCGGAGGACGAGTAGTTGCAGACAAAGCCGACCTTGCTTGGGCCCGTCCTCCGCAGTTTTCCTCACAAAAAGGCTTGGTCAACAAGGCTCGGATCCAATAATGAATACTAATGTTGATATCGTTATATGCTGGATGCCATATTCTGGTTGCACTCAACAGCAGGGTGAGTAATGTGCGTCGTAGCTTAACTGCTGAATTCATTACCATGCGATCAGCTACGGTCCCCACCCATGCAATGTGTTAGGTATTTGATGTATTCTGATCCATTCCTTAATTGGGGGTCCCCCCTCTTCCATCCATCCATGCAAACTCGGTCAAGTCCAAACACCCCAGCGGGCTTTAATAATTAATGTGGCTGTTTACGTGCTGATCTTTTGTCTCTGCTTCCTTTGATAGTAAAGCCTTTGATGAGTAGACGATGCTTTCTGGTTGCCAAACTGACTTTTCCTTCCTCTATCTGTCTCTCTCGCGTCATCTCTCTTTCTTGAGGGGCGTATTTATATAACTAAGTTTTCCTGACCCGTTATTGAGTTTTGAGGTGGGGTGCACTCTCTAAAATGTCATCTCGTGATCAATGGTTGTGTCTCTGTTAACTCTGACAAAGCATCGAGAACTTCCTTTACACAAAACGCCCCAAACATCCAACCCAAGCCTCCATCAAAGCCTATACGAATACCCGCTTTCAAAGCCTATACGAAGTCTTTATTAAGGAGAAATCTGGGATCTCCATCTCTCTGTTTCTTCTTCTTGGTGGGGTGCCATTAGTAATACATTGAAGGGAGGCCTTGAAGAAACGATAGCGACAGGGCAGAAACAGAATAGATGAGCGAAGGAGGGTGAAGAAACCAGGGGGCCTAGGTTGTGGGGGCCGCACTGAATCAGAGGAAACAGAGATTTTTGAGTTGAATTGAAGAGAGGATTTGAGAATATACATAGTAGATCAGACAAAGAACATCTCGAGATGAGTGGAAGAATGTTGGAGAGGGAAAAAAGGGCAGTAAGATGGAAACTGGTTGATGTTTAGATCAGTAGTTCTCAAACTTTTTGACTCAAAGGCCCCCACTGTTTACTGAGCATTCAAATGACCCCTGTATAATATATCATTAATATAAATAATTTTTTTTATAATAACATATTGATTTAAATCATTTTAAGTCATCCTATAGCCCCTAGTGGGCCTTGGCCTGCTTTGTTGAAATCCACTGGTTTAGATCATAAGGAAGGGAGTGATTGGTGTGTGGGGTGTGACAAAGGCCTAAATGAAGTATGCTAATGAAGAATTTAAATTATGAATGAGATTATGAGGTTTCTCCAGACCTTACCATGCTATTTCACACACACATACACACTCGCTCTCAAAATATAGTACAATCCTTCTTTTCATGTTTCTGTAATCCTCAGACATCACACAAATCCTTCTTCCTTCCTCTCTGCGCCTACTCATCTGTCTGTAACGCCGTTCGCCTCACTTCTGTACACATGCGAAATCCATAAACAACAGCACCCATAGAAGTGCCCAGTGTACACAGTTTCTCTATAATTTTGTTATAGAACTGTAAGACTAGAACAACCTCAGACACTTTGATCTTCTGAGATACAGACAATACAATCACAGTGTATTAAAGTACAGGCATCTGTAGATGCAGGAAAGCATTTGTTCTTTTTCTTCCATTTTCTTCCCTTCGCTCAGTTCACTCAGTATGGTCAATAGCAAAATATAATGTTCTACATGAATGCAAGTGATATTTACAGTCATGATTGTCTGTATGTAAATGTCTTAGTGCAACTTTTACAATCTTACAAGAAGTAAACTAAAAGATAATAAAGATCCTAGTTCAGAGATATTTTGCTTATTGTAGAGGGTGTGTCCTGTCCCAGTGTATTTCATGAAAATCACCATCTATCCCCAAAAGGTGTAAACTGTTCACGTCTAGGCCTTGATCAATGCAAATTCCAATTGTTTGGTCCTGTCTCCATTTGGAAGATGTTTGTCTTGATCTGAGTATTTAATGTTGCAAGAAGATCTACACGATTCTGTATCCAGATGAGCCCATAGTGTGGAGTGTGTCTATACTAGGGTTGTGATGGTGAGGAAATTTTCCCACCGGTTAATCGACGTGTGACAACACCGGTAATACCGGTATCACCGTGGGGGCGGGGGCGTTCCCTCTTTTTCTCGCTTTCCATCGCTTTTAAATAGCTTGTAAAAGCGGCGTGCGCATTTTACTTTTAATTTCAAATAGCGGCAATTCGGCGTAAAGCAATTGTTCGTTTTTAGTTCGTTTGAATTTTCCCTATTTACCTCGCTTTCCTTCGCTTTTAAATAGATTGTAAAAGCTCCGTGCACATTTTACTTTCACTTTCGAATTAGCGGCAGTTCAGCGTCAATTGCTTGAATGCAACAACAAAATACAACGTCAAACTCATTTTAGTCTATATATAAAACATAGAACTTTTATTAACAAAACAAATAAAAATACACCATGCTATGCCTAATATAAAATAACAAACAACTGACATATAGTTTAAATAGGTATACAAAACTGGAAAGAGGCTAAGTAAACATGTATAATATATATATAACCAAATAAATAAGAAACGTAGAACGTTTTTAGCAAAACAGTAAGAACGCGAAGCAAGGCATACACCGTGGCAAATAACAAATAATTCAATGAAAAGTTAAATAATAGTAAAATCAGAAAACAGGTGAAAAGTTAAACAATACGATAAATACTATATAGTTAAACTTAGTTAAACGGCAAAAGTCAACAGGCTTTTCGAAATCCAAAATATTGCCAAACAGGCACTTTTGCATTTCGTTTCGAAACTAAATCATCATTACAGCGTCTTCGTCTGGCGAACCTCACTACTTCTTTCAGTAAGCTTGACCCTCTCCTTCCATGGATAAATGAAATCTGATCGGTGATGCGACTGTCGTTTGGCACGCTGCATTGAGCAGCCACGTTCAGTTTTTAATTGTAGTGTCTGTTCTTTTACTGAAAAAGAAATCAAAACGACGGTGGGGGTCGGTGCTGCGGTGGGCAAGTGACGTAATACCGGTATCACCGTCAACACCGTCTATCGCAGCAAGCCTAGTCTATACACTCCATGCTATGTATTTTTCGGAAGTCAGGAATGCATCTTTTACTCTTAGATTTATCTTTGAGAATTAGATGTCTTGTATTGATTTGAAATGACTATGTAATTGTGTGTAAGTGTAATTCTGACTTTGAGATGAATGACTATAGTATGTTACGTTTAGTTTATAACACCACAAATCTACGCTCATGTTAGTAACGGACTAAAATGCAGCTTAGGTGGAGCAGAGGGGCACACCGACTGTTATTTTAGAGCTCCAGCTAATACACTGCATTAGTCATGTACTGTATACTTAGAGTGTAGAGGCTAATAATGGGTTTTCCTTTTAGAGCAACAGTGTTGTTGTTGACCAATTTAAATAGGGTTCAGCCTCAACCTCTGATTATTGTAAAATGATTCTAACTAGGTGTACATGGGAAACTATGGCATGATTATATAAAGTTATCATTAGAGCAAGTTAAGTTGGTCAACTTGGTTAATGACCTCTGGTTAGATATAGTCTTACCTTAATTGATTGTGTTCAGATCTATGGGGACTAAATTATATATTCTAGAATGAGCAAAGTAGGTACGGGCCTTCTAGAACATTAGTCAATCGCCCCCTTCTAATGACCAAGACTGATGAGTTTGTGAGTATGAGATCTGTATAAATTACATTTAAATTGATAATTAAATGATTCGTTTTATTATCAAAGCTCTTTACTTTTTATTGCTGGGGGCAAAACATATAATACAATGCAATGCAGAGATGATTGAGAGATACAAATAAATGTTCTACAAAAGTCTGATGTATCTGTTGTAAAAACATATACTCACATTTTAACATGATTTTTCAAGTTGTTTTAGTCCAGTAAGTGTTCATCTTAAAATATTACTAATAACATAAAAGTTATTCTTATGTTTACTTTATAAAAATCAGTAAAAATTGAATAACAAAAAATGTGTACCATGACCTAAAAGTGGCCTTTTACTTGTTAAAAAATTAATAACTATCAATCAGACAGCAGACGGCATGTTTTCATCATGGTATATCTTTGAGACCTTAAAAATTTGCGTTTCAAATATGATACAGTGGGCTTTATAGGATACAAATACATTTGTGCTGCTGCTGCGTAATTCACATTTCAGCAAACAAGAGCCCAGTTGAATATAGTATTATCTTTATGAGTAAAGAGTTCAGAAGACAAAATGCTGTAACGTTAAAGTTCCTCAGGAACTGCTTTATGACTTACAGTATATAATGTCTGCTATCCATTAGATTCCGTTGAACAGGCGGTTCTCCAGAGAAACCTAAACCATAATTTCTTAGAACACTGTCTTGCACTTTTTACTTTATCTTGTACTTTATTTATTGAGCTTTCATCTTCTCTTTTGTCTCTCAGGTTTTGGCAACATGGCGGCTGTACCTCATGGCCCCCAAGATACCAACCAAGGTACGGTAGGCAATTACGCACCACCTGTCTGCTCCGTCTCAAAGCACTGCAGTAATCTGGTTTAGCATGACTTATGTAGCAAGATGCTCATTTTCACCTCAGGTGGAACAAACGTTCAACTTCCTGGAGATTCGGGCAATGAACACCCACCCGGATAATCAAGTAGGAAAAGCGTTTACAGGGCTCCAGTGTTTTAGCTTTTGTGGCCAAATTTCCTCTCCATCGTTTTGCTTCACTAAAGCGTGTTCTTTCCTTCACAGGTTGTCATAGAAACAGACAAGTCCCCATATTCCCTGAGGCTGCAGTCTAATGACCACCTGGATCAGCTGATTAGCCACATCAACTTTGCTCTCTCTCGGATCTTCAACAACTCCATCTACACGTAAGTGTCCCAAGAACCCCACAAGTTTACCGGGGTCCTGCATAACCAGACTTTGACTGAACAGCATAGTGGTCCACATTGCTGCTTATTCTGGCGAAGAACCGTCCACTCAGACAAGATTAAACTGTCTGACTGACACAAAAAGCAAAAAAGCTTTGTTTTTGCATTGCATTTAGGGGCAGGTTTGTTTCAAATAGATTATACCACAATAGACCGCTGCTGAAAGAATTACTGAAGTAATTGTGTGGAAGTTTTTTTAGTATAGACTTTATATTATTATATTATATAAAACTTTTTAACAATAACAAAATCTTTACTTTTGTAAAGAAACCTCATGTAATATGCATAAAATTCCAATACTCCCGTTTATCAGTACATGATATGATGAAATCTTTGGTAAATAATAGATATTACTGTACAGGAATAGTTCACCCAAAAATGTAAATTCTGTTATCATTTATTCACCCCCCACTTGTCCCAAACCTGTACGAGTTTCTTTCTTCTCCTGCACACAACAAGATATTTTAAGAATGTGGATAACCAAACAGTTGATGGTCGCCATTGACTTTTTTTCCGTACTATGGAAGTCAATGGCTACCGTCAACTATTTAGTTTCTAACATTCTTAAAAATATCTTCTTTTGTGTTCACAAGCTGAATGAAATGTGCTGCTAAAATTTGCTAATTTTATTGCTATATTCGCTATATTACACTGCAAAGTTAAATAGATAGTTTTTATTATGGATATCTAACTAACTAATGCTGAATTTGTTTCCATTAACTTGAAAAATTCCATTATTATTTCATTTTTTCCCATTAAAACAAATCTTTGTTCACAGGTAGACTAAAAAAAGAAACCTATGTGCCCTCATTTTCGGAAACTGTATAAAAACAGCCAATCAGATTAAAGCTCGCCAGATTGAGATGTGTAATATGCCTCTGACGGTCAGCAAATATGACGTCTGAAGCAGAGACCAGTCCTGTTGCAATCTATATGTGCTCACACCATCTGAACATAGACGCAAATCTGATTTCTGTGGCCTTTACACTGTATCTTGTAGTGCTAATGTAGTTTTTTGGAGAATCCATAATGCTGCCTATAGGATTCGGTATCTGCTAGAGCAGCAGGGGTGTGAGGTACTGCTGAGCAGTTAATTGAGAGATTTTCTCATATTCAGACAGGAGGAGATTAGTGCAATGCATAATAGCGCTCTTTTTCTGTCTCTGTGTTCAACTCTCTCGCTTTCTTTTCTGTTTCAGCTCTTTGGCCAGGTGTTCACATGCTGGGTCAGAATAACTGAGATTCTGATGCATTGTGAATCCCCCTCTCCCCCTCCCTCTTCTTTTTCAGCCCCTCCATCTTTCACACAGATGGAGATGTTACTGACGGAAATCTGAAATTTTCTCCCAGCTCTGAGAGTTCGGTGGAGACACAAAGGGCATGTGGTGAGAGAAATATAAGTACATATAGTTCATGCATCCACACAGTCTCAATAATATTTGTTATTATACACCAGATATTAATCTCTCTAATCTCTTTTCTTCCCCTCACACCACTGCCGTCATCTTATAGAATATTTTGATTGCATGCACTGCATTTATGCCATCAACTCGGTTTTGGTGCGCTTTGCTATTCATGACAAATTATATAACAATATTAGTTTTGCCAGCTGCAGCTGTAGACAGTGAACGACAGAATAAGTACACTGTTCCAAATACATAAATTAAGAAAACAACAAAAAGAATAATACAAAAGATCAAGTAAGAATGATAAAAGTAAAATAAAATCATAATAGCAACCAGTGATGCAAACACTATGCAAATTATTCAATGCCCTTCATATGGTGACAGGGAGAGATGCAGTGTGCTAGTGCACAGTTGTCCTTGTGTTTGACTTGTTTTATACTGTATGCTTGAAAACGAGAAACAAAACAGTCTTGTTGCACAGTCTTGATGCTATAGGAGAACACTTTAAATCTCGTTTTGTTTTTGGAAGACAGCACATACTGTAAACATCCCTACTTCCTGGCAGATATTATTCAAATAGATGTCATATTGTCTGTGTAAATGGTGGAAAGAATCTGAGTGTGGTCCACCTGTGTTATCCAATCAAAAAACTATCTAATCAAAAACATCTGTCTCTCTCCTAACTAGCTGATGATGTGAATCAGGTGTGTTAAATAAAGAAGATATGCAAAATGTGCAAAGCAGTGGGTCCTCAGGATTAGAGTTGAGAACAAAATTTTACTGAAACGAGTTTTAAAGGAATTAAAGTGAGTTTTCACCCAAAAATGTAACTTCGGACACAGTTATCACCCTAAGCCCATCCAAGATGTAGATGAGTTTGTTTCTTCATTGGAGCAGATTTAGAGAAATGTGCTCAGAAAATTGCTCACCAGTGGATCCTCTGCAGTGAATGGGTGCCGTCAGAATTAGAGTTCAAACAGCTGATAAAAACATCACAAAAACCCACATAAATTGACACTGCTTCGGTTCATCAATTAACTTTAATAAACAAATCCACACAAACACTCCATAACAGACTTTGATTTGAGAAGACAGCAGGGGATGGACTTTTTCACTGCAGGAAGTATAGATTAATGACTGGTATTTTGGCCAGAAGTTAAAACGCCTGACTAATGGATTTGTTTATTACAAACATGCAGCTTTTCACTTCATAATTCATTAATTGATGGACTGGAGTTGTGTTGATTACTTCTGGATTTTTGTGATGTTTTTATCAGCTGTTTGGACTCTAATTCTGGCGGCACCCATTCACTGCAAAGCATACATTGGTGAGCAAGTGATATGCTAAATTTCTCCAAATTGGTTGAGAAGAAGAAACAAACTCATTCCATCCTTGATGGCCCGAGGGTGACTAAATTGTAAGCAATTTTTGGGAGACTATTCCTTTAAGATCCAACAGAAACTTTGTATTCTTTAATATTTAGAAATTCAAGAATCCAGAAATCAATGAAGAACCTATAATGTGGCATTAAGAATATGAAAAAAATGGTATAGCCAACTCAAGAACACTATACAGAGGAGAAAAATAGATCTTTATAAGAAGAGAGTTATTGGCTTTAAGTGCTCTAACAATCATTGAAAAACCTTTATGTGCATGAGTGTAGGTAGGGCAGTTTTTCGTGTTAGGCACATTATTTCTCTTTCTCCCATTTCAGGGGGCTTTTCTGAGACATATGCAGCTCTGTGCGATTACAATGGCATTACCTGTAAAGAGGAAGTGCAGTGGGTAAGAGCTTCCTATTGACCACAAAAATATCCTCTGCAAGAGAAGAGACCATTTTCTGTATGTGTCACTGATTTTTATTGCACTCTAAATATGTTTTCTTCCTCTTTTTGAGTCTCTCTCTGTCTTCCTCTATCTCTTTTGCTCTTTCAGGATGTGGATACCATCTATCATTCGCAGGATAACAGGGAGTTTAACCTGTTGGACTTCAGTCACCTGGAAAGCGGGTAGCCACAAGTTTACATCTCATCTTAATATTCATGTTCTGTATCTGCAACCTCTAATTGCTAGCCATCACTTCCATTGCTATCTCTGTGTCCAATAGATTGGTGGTTTAAAAGCTTCTTCATTTTGGAAGGATTAATCTAATGATAACTCTTTGCTTCATTAATTGCTTCGTATTGACAGGGATTTCAATGATAACTGACTGACACAGGCAATCTGACGTCAGCCACTGCTTTGAATGTGTGCTGAATTGCCACAGTAATAATATATTTTGCCTCTTTCCTGTGGCGTCCCTGCTCGGTTTGAGTCATGCTGTCTTTTTACATCCGTCCAATGGGTGTCAGGTTCCTTAACTGATTCTAGATCAGATTCTGTATTTTCTGCTGATGTTGGTCTGTGTTTGAAGTCTGAAGGCTGGTTCTTGACTATCTTCCTGTTGAAACAGGATTACATGTATATATATATGACCTGTGAAAATTGACGTCAACTCTGCATGCTCAGCTGCACGACCCTACCACCTTTAACACATAAAAAAGAAAATGCACTTAAAATTTATACTCTGACTCTGAGAAATGATACGGTTCATTGAGCACTTTGCTCAAGGGCAGTTCCGCTTATCTGCAGGAAAAGGATTTTTTTTCGGCAGTCACATGATGAAACTCTAATGGGAGTGCGGCCACTTAAAGATCATTTTTGAATTTTAAAAAGAGCTTTCACCTGACAAGACAGTGCTTGTCATTTCAGATATACAGTTTTGAGTGGTTTTATTTAGTCTCTTTCAGATGATTGGTGTAATTTAGCAAAGGCTTTGGAGTTCCATCATTGACCACATTTACATGCATGTGGAATTTATAGTTGGAATTTGCCAGATTTCAAATGCTTCATGTAAACATTTGAACAAAAGTTGATTAAGCCAATATAACCATTTCTAGAAATCTGAGTAAGGCAGATTACTTTTTTTTTTCTTTTATTAATCTACATTTTTTGAGAAATCTGCTGTTTTTTCTTTCTGTCTGCGTGATATATATAAGATATATATCTATATATATATATTATAGATATATAATATATAGTGAAAAATAAAATAAAATTATTTATTCATTTAAATTATATATGACGATTATACCTTCCTTCGGATTGAATTTACAGATATTTAGAGTTGTATTTGAAGTTCAAAGCGCTTTTGTATGCTGGTGAGGATTAATGATGTGATTAAAATACTGTTTTTACTAAAGAAAATAATATAAAATAATAATATAATATAATATAATATATGATATAGTAGCAGGTCATTAGCTGGTGCAAGCAGGTTATTAGTTGGATCACCAACTACAATGTACTGAAAACCAGCGTGACCACATTAAACTGGCATGAACAGCCGGTAGTGGTTTGTTGCTGTTCCAAGATATTCTACCAGCTTGTAGCTTCCAGCTAATGACCATCTTGGATTAGTTAATGACCAGCTCAGACTAGTCCAGCAACAATATTCCATATGCCATATTCAGTTGGATTTTCAACAGAAAATAATGCTCATGTAAGTGTGATCACTGGCATGATGAATGAAGGGAAGAGTTTATTTGTATTGCCTTTTGAGTTGAAGATCAAGCATTTGCAAAATAAGAACATTTTAGACCGTAAATCAGCAAACAAGCCTTGATACTGCAGAGTAATCCAACTGCCGTTCTTTTGTTTCTCACTATTTCACCAACAGGCACACTTATCGCGATGCTGCATCTGACTTGAGGATGTTATGTCATTTTTAAGCGTTTGTTCCATTAGAACATCTAGAGGGAGAGAGATGAGCAGGTGAGGTAGAGAAACTCTCATTTAGAAGGAGAGAACAGCTGAGTACACACTGCCTTCAGCCTCACTACAGCATCCAAACAGAGAAATGACGAAGCTGCAAATGAGAACACAGCCATCACCCGTACTCAACAGGAGAAACCCTTTTGCATTTCTTTCCCTCGCAGTCTTTTTCCACGTTCTCCTTCTCAGTGCAGTAAGGTCCACTCTGGCTATAGGTAAAAAGGTTTTAGGCTCAGGGCCAACTTTAAAAGCTGTATTATAGACACATTGCACTGAGTAATGCACTGACCTGGCATCAGTTTTCCTATCGATCCACACTGTCCCCTTCACTTCCTCTCCTGGGTTTCCTCTCATGGAGCATTTATTGCTGAATCTATCATTTTTCTTGAATAATAACATCTCTATTTTAGTCTTGAGGGGAGCTTGAAATCTTATGAGGGCTTGCATGAGGAAAGTGAGAATGCCTCTGGTTGTTGCAGCACTTCACTGAGACAATTTGTTTAGATTTTTCTCTTCTGTGTCTCTTTTTGTCACAGGGACCTTGCGGTGATTGTTGCGGCCATGGCGTATAACTCATGGTTCACCAAACTTTATTGCAAAGACTTGCGCATTGTAAATATATTTTTATGACCTTCTTAATTTCCAGAGAGTCCTGTTTTTTTTTCTTCTGTTTTTGTTTGTTTTGTGTACAAAATAGTGCTGTGGTATTATCAGGGTTGTACCTACATGCTGTTTTGGAAACTAATTTGATAGTAATACGAACATATTCTTTGAAGTAACATTGTTATCATACCTTGCTATATGAATATGGTATTCATTCAGTACCATTACCAGTAATTAGGGTTTTTTATGTTTTTAAAAGAAGTCCCTTTTGCTCACCAAGGCTGCATTTGTTTGATGAATTATACAGTAAAAACTTTAATATTTGAAATATTATTACACATGCTCAAGAATGATCTTTTATTATTATCAATGTTTTTGCGGCATTTTGTGAAAACCGTGATACACTACCATTCAAAAGTTTGGAGTAAGTAAGATTTAAAAAAGAATAAATGAATGCTTTTGTTCAGCAATGATGCATTCAATTAATCAGAAGTGAGTGTGAAGACATTTAGAAAAAAAATATTTTAAATAAATGTTGTTCTTTTGAACTTTCGATTCATCAAAGAACACTGAAAAAAATATATGACAGTTTGCACAAAAATACTGAACAGCAAAACAGTTATTAATAACCATTATTAATAATTGAGCACAAATAATAACTGATAATAATTAAGCAGCAAATCAGCATATCAGAATGATTTCTGAAGATGTGACACTAAAGACTGGAGTAATGGGCGGGCTGAAATGCAATTTTGCCATCAACTAGGAATATAAATTACATTTTAAATGTATTAAAATATAAAACAGTTATTTCAAATTGTACTGTTTTTACTGTATTTTCGAACACATACATTCAGCCTATTATAAACTTTATATAAACCTATATAAATAGATTTTCCTGCCTAAAATCTGTGTCTGTATGCATGCAATTACAGTCATTATGGTGGGTCTTCCTAAGAATTTAATTCTAACGCTTTTTTCTTTTCCCCCTCTTTCTTTCTCACACAACACACACACACACACACACACACACACACACACACACACAGAGTTCAGAGGAGTAGAAAGATGAACACTGTCAGTAAATCCAGCAGTCTGGAGGAGCTCACGCTGGAAAATGTGGGCCTTAAAGCGTAAGTTATAAATCTCTCTATTGCTCTCTTTCTGTTATTCATCACTTTGACCATTTTACTCTCTTTCTTTTCATCTAAAAGTTAGTTTCTTGTTCTGTCACTGTCATTTTTCCCTTTATGCCGTTCCCAGTCTTATTCCCCTGCCACATCCTTGCCTCCGTATTTCATCTCTGTCCCAGAGTGCAGTACTTTGTATTGCGGTTCCGTTTCTACTCACATTCTTTCTGTCATTTAGAGATTTCCCACAGAAAATGGCCACTGCCCTGGCAGAAAACCCAGCATCAGTCATACACTCCATTAACTTGGCCCACAATACACTGGACAACCAAGGTACATGCATCAAAGTCTCTCTTTTTCTGCTATACCTCTCTCTCCCCTCCAGTCTGTCTATTTACCTGCCTTTGTCTGATTTTACACTCTCTGTATCAGCATGTGCATCTGCTATTTCTGTCTCTTGAGTGGGTGATTTTTTGTTCTTCTTGTCTCTGCTTTGCTGACTTATTGTGCTGTATCTGTTGCTGATTTGAAAATGGGTTCTTTGAGATGTGCGTGTGCTCTACTTTTTCTAATGTGTGCGGTTTTGTGTAGTTTTGAATGTACTGTACAGTAAAAGTAACGCTACCATCTTAACTATATATTAATAGCATGACAATATATGTATTCTGATAAATGATACTTCCCTTTTTATTTAGCCTAGCTTCAGTATAATTAGATACTTCTTGTCAGTAGCTTATGGTGTCACTAACTACAGTTTCGAAGCAGCTTCCCCAAAACGGATATGTCCTCTATATGCATCAGTGTCAGATTTTCAGACTGCTATCATGCCCGACACATGTCAGTGCTGTTCACATCACAAGTGTCCATGTGTGAACGTAACTACAACTATGTCAGTGTTTGCCTGAAGGTGCGTGATAATATGCAGTGTGTAAATTGGTCTGTGACTGATCTAATGTTTGTGAATGTATATTTCCTTACAGGGGTGTCTAACCTTATCCAGCAGGTGTGTCGGCTCAGTAAAGGCTTGCGTCTACTGAACCTCTCCAAGACGTCGCTCTCTTCAAAGGGTGTGTGCAGAAGCTATGTGTCCCTAGAGGTTTAGCGCCCTCTGCTGGTTAAGTCTATAACAACTATCCCACAATTACCATTCACTAGAGGTCTGAACAAGCATTACATAGAAGCCTGTAAAGTTCATGTGAGATCAGGGCCCGTATTCACAAAACATTTTATCTTATCACTAAGTTCTCCTAAATATCAGTTAAATTTTTTAGTTTAGAGTTTTCTCTTAAAACCTGTTCACAAAGCTGCTGAGACAAACTTTTACTAAGGAATAGACAGAAGTCTTAAGCTAAGAGTAAGGGCGGGGTTGACCTTGTTGCTATGGATGATGTCAGCATGCTTACTAACTATGCACACAGTGATTGGCTGATAGTCTCTGTCAGAGATTTATTCATAGAAATATTGCAATATTATGTTGCCATATTCAAATAAAAGTTTTAAAATAAAAATGATAATTGCCACATTCAAATAAAGATTTTAAAATGCAGGCTAAGTGTCACTAATTAAACAAATATGTGTTCAGCTAATTGTCAGCCTCTTACATGTATGCTTCTCGTAAACAATTAGTCAATATTCATTCGGGCTGCCCTCGACTAAAAGATTTTCCCGGTCCGCTATAGTTGTCTTTTAAGCCTTAGTCGACTACATACCATAGTCCCACTTTTTTTATTAATAACCTATAAATTCATAATATGGACCTTATTGCCTACAAACCCTAATAAGCGCTCAAGCACACGAAAAAAGGCTTGTCACAGCGCACCGGCAAATATAATAATTATGAATGTGTTATGGAAAAACAGCAAGTATACTGCATTAACGTGTTAATAATTTATTGTTACACTAGTGCTTTTTGTTTTCGGTTTCAGAGATGAAGTCGGCGACACTGACTCGTCATCTCCACACTGTGGATGCGCCTGCATGCAAGTTTCATACAGATTACATAATCTAAGAATATTTGTTTTCCATTTGAATTGGTTCATTTAAAAGTCTCACTCTCTCTATATATATTTTTCATGTCTGTAATAAGGCAAGCATACACAGAGTTTCGACGTGATGTGCCTCATTCACAGAGTTCCCAATACGGCTAAAGTGCCTCCTGTTTGCTTTCATTATTTTACAAAAGCGCCATATTTTGTTGTAATTGTGAGTGAACACAAATAAACATAGAGTCTTTACAGATACAAAAGATGCATAACTCTTATCTGTATGACCAAAAATTAAGACGTATTTTAAAAGCAAATGATTGCAACAGCGCCTCCATCTGTCATGCTGTAGCCCAAGCGCGCTACTGTTCAGCTTCTAAACAACTCTGCCAAACTGGACTGCACACTTTTTTCTAGGCTAACATTATATTGAGCTGCCATGTAAAGTTGCTACTACTTACATTTTTCAGATGATAAGCCATATTTGAGGTCGATGAATGTTAGGTGAGCATATGGATGTCCTGCCCGATGTACTATATTACCACATAGACCAGCCGCTAACGATTTGTCCGTCACGGACTGCATGTTTTCGCCACTTCGTGGAATTTTTTTTTTCTGCGACTAAGCGACTAATAAAATTATGGTAATATGCATATAAACAGCCTTTTAATTAGCAGAGTAGAATAATCATGGCTGATAGTAAGACATGCAAACATAAAAGAAAACTCAAAATAATCAAAAATTTGGAGTTGGGATAACCTCCAAACCAAAGCCGATACCTTTTTAATAGCTCATTATCGTCAAATGTTTCTAAAATGTTAATATTCCGACTCGAGGTAGATTGCTGGCAACAGCCATTTTAGGATAGTTCAGATTTGGTCTTAGTGACTTAGGAGTCCTCTTCACTACTCCTAACGTTTCACAGATTAAAGAGCTAGTTTTAGCGCTAAACCGCTTTGTGGAATACTCTTAGAACAAAAATTTAGGACTGACACGCCCATTATTTTTAAGATTTTGCTACCAAATCGGCGAGTTATGAGCTACTTTTAGACCTTTAAGATGTTTTGTGAATACGGGACCATGTGTCCAATTAGCCCTTGCTGGTAGATGCCATAACTACACTAACTTAAACTTAAAATTAAAAAAAAAACAAAAAAAAAAAATATATATATATATAATATATATATATATAAATTGATTTCATATTATTATATATATCTATATATATATATATATATCTATATAAAGATACACATTTATTCAGGGTAACTTCTATAATTATGTAACTAGATAAATTTAGATATATCTTAAATATGTTTTGCTAGCAATATTTACAATTTTAATATTTACTAAATTTAAATTTATGTATATATATAATATATATATATAATATATAGCTTGTATATAGTATAAGAATAATCTTTGGTCTTCCAATTAAACAATCTTAAAACATACAAAATATATTAATGTAATATAAACAATATTATATTAATATATATATCTAATAGAATGTGGTGTGTTTGTGTGTGTAACCAAAGATTTCAAATATGACGCACAGAATCAATAATATTAAACAATATTTCCTGTATGATGCAAATATAAACTATATATGTATTCAATATATTTTGTATGTTTATACTTTTCATTTATTATAATTATTATATTTTTATTGAGTACTCAATAAAAGAGGGGTTGTTTGTGTGCTCAGTATAACTTGTTAAAATATAAACTAAACTAAAATATAAACATTTTTTTTTCATCTTTTCCATTAATTATACACCCATGAACTTGATGCAAAAACAAAACAGTGAAACCAGTCTATCCCACACACAGGCCATAGCAGATCTATCCAGCTTACACTGGTACACAATCTCTGTGTAGCATTTCAGGCTGTAAAAATAACGATTCTCACTCCACTGATCTAGAATCAGCTTCTTGTTCTCTGTTAAATCAGTAAGATCATCGATGGATTAGTTGCATCTGACTTTAGAGCTTCAGAGTCATGACCAAAGAGCCAGTCTTCTCTTACAGAGCCCAGACTCAATTACCAGCATCCTTGGCTGCTTCCAGGGTCTGCTACATCTCTGGTTTTCTCTTTCAATCAATACAGTTTTAAACCGAGTGGATAGATGGATAGCCTTCTAACACGCGCCATGGATCAACATCCACTCGAAATAGCTCCCATCATTAATCTTTATTTGTAATCTGATTTGTGACAACTTCATTGCAGAAGTTTCAACTTTGAATACAGAACTTAGATGAACGTGTGCCATGAGAGAATACAACTCATTTCAAACTGGGATGTTTCATTTTGGCATCTGCCACATCCGGTTGGGATTTAGAGTGAACTTTGAAGTAAAATCTGCATCCTATCAGCAGTAAAAACAGAATTTACACATCAAAAAATGAACTACAGCAACCATAAAAGCAAAACCGAAGACTACTGGATCATGAAAGGTTGCGGTGGTTAACATTTTGATGAGTAAATTCCTCCTTTTAGAGAGTGCAATGGGATGTTTTTCTTACTCCCTGGTGAGAAAGCGTACTGGCTGAGTTCACTGGCAAGCTGCCACCTAACAGAGTTAGTTGAGCTGTCTTTTTGTCTCACTCTACAAAAGGCAATCACCAGCATTTTCTTCATGTATTCAGAAACAAAATGAAAATGCACTCTGCTTACAGAGCATTGTGTGTTATTGTGGTTTAGTGGTCATATACAGTGCAGTCCAAAAGTCTGAGGCCACATTGAAAATGTGGGATTTGAAATATAATTGAATCCTGGAAATACAAAGAAATGTTAGGGATTTGAAGAAATGTCAACACTAACCAAATACGTATATTTGTGACATTGATCATGCAAACTCCTTTGTACAAACACTCAGATGTTTTGCTTCCATTAAAGCTCAAGATGCTTGTTTTATCATTCTCAAATCTTGCGAGAGAATATGATTATCTGGTTTTGAAACCTATTAGGCCATTAAATCAATGTCAACATTCTGCAAATATCAAGACATTCCCATTTCCCCCCCCCCCAATTTCACTAAAATTGCTGTGCTGGTAATTTAATTTGTAATGAAAAAATATATATATTTAAAACATGCAAAATAGAAGCATGTTCTCCAGTGGACTTTAGATTTCTTGTGTGATTCAGCCTTTCTTCCCAGGTGTCACGTCTCTTTCACAGGCCCTGTGCTCCAGTGATGACTACTCCAACTCTCTTCTTCATCTGGACCTGAGTAAGAACCCAGGGATTCTGTCTGGAGAGGATGCAACGGTTAGAACTTGTGTTTTTCTGACTTTTACTTCTAGTATTCTTTAATTATATCTACAGTATATAGATATTTACTATATTCTACTATATCCTGTATATATATATAGAATGAGAGTTAAAGTTGTGGTGTATGGTTAGCGCAGTATATTGGGAGCAATGATAAGCTTACATTTTCTAGATAAAGCTACTCGTCATTTCCACTGGTTAAACTTTACACCCACAAGTTTAATAAAAAAGTGATACATTGGGCCCATATTATTAATCCCACCAATAACTTATATAGTGGAAAACGTAGTGTTTTAAGTGCTTATAGTTGAACTGCAGCATTAATACAGATATTTAGGTTTTTACCATATTTTTGTTGTCAATTTTTGCATAATTTATTGATTTGTTTTTTGTCTGTATGTATATATAATATATATTTAATTTAGTATATATATATCTATATTATCTATTATACCGCAGACAAAAAAAATGGACAAAAATATGTATATTTTTTAATTAAAATACATGTATTTAGATTATCTGGATTATGTATTCAGATTATAAAGCATTATTAAGCATGAATAAATATAAAGATTATTGTCTTCATCATTGGGACCATTAGGCAGCTTCTCGTAAAGTTTTTTGGGGTTTTGCTGTCTTTGTGAGGACCAAACACAGCTGCTGAAAATAACTCCCACATACAGAGACAGGCAGACAATACACACATACACATCACTATTAACAGCCTCAATACTCTTCCTCATTGTAGAATCTGTACCTGTTCCTGGCACAGCCGAACTGCCTGGTGCATTTGGACCTGTCAGGCACTGACTGTACCGTAGACTCTGTGAGTTGACAGTGTGTCTCATCCTTCTGAATTTGTTATTGCCAAACTGCTTTTTAGTCGCCATGATTTATGTCATTGCACCCAGGATGCGAGACAACAATTTGTCTCTGATTTTATATTGATATTTCTGTCACATTTAATGGTCCTAAATTGCAGAATTATACTAATGTTAGTCATTCTTTTGCTGCCACTCTCCTTCCCTCACTCTTTATTTTTTCCTCTCTGTTTTTTGTGTCCTCTTTCCATTTCCTCTCAGTTATTTGGAGCTCTGCTGCGGGGCTGCTGTGCCGATCTCTCCTACTTGAACCTGTCCAAAAACTCCTTCTCTCACAGGTGAGCTAAACTGCCACCCACCAGCTCTCGCATGATAATCTGTCACGTTTGAGTCAGCCTCACAGGTGAGCTAAACTTGCCTGCTTCAACCACGCACATCAGTTTGACTCATCTCAGTCAGTTCCTCAGGAAGCACTTAAGGTGAAAAAGTAGAATCCTGCTGGAAATGACTACTGTATATAAAATGCCCATGGTATTCACACAGAAAAATCATTATTTTGTCTTGTTTTTCAGTAAAATATCAAAACATATTTGAAACAAGATATTTACTTCAGATGCAAGTTTATTTCTGAAGATATTAAGACTTATTTTCAGATAATATGTCTTTCTATCAAGTTTAGTTTTCTTATGGCAAATGCAAATAATTTCTTGCAAATAAATACATTTTTATTGAGTTTTATGCTTAAAACAAGAAAAACAATTTGCTAATATTTTTCTTCTCAAGACAGGGTCTTAAAAGTATTAAAAGTTGATAAATCAATTTAGAGAAAATTAATGCCATTTTCCAAGGCATTAAATTTTGTATCTTTTCATTATGTATATTTGTCCGAATAGTGGGGTTCTGTATAGGGTTCTCTTATAAAATCTATATAAGATTTTACGTCATCTGTTAAGGCGCTCACTGACTGACTGTGGCGCTGCGTGATAGCGTGGGGCTTGTTAATCCCGCTCTCGCTGAATTTCTGACCATTACAGCATGCTCCCATCCGCTCCCGCGATTTTTGTGTCCGCTCCCGCAAATATTCTAATACTGTATATAATTTTTGTGCATTAGGGCACCGCTATCAATGTGTGGGGTATTTACATCCTTTTGAATGAGCGCTCGCAGTCGTCAGTGAGCGCCTTAACAGATGACGTAAAATCTTGCGGGATTCCATAAATAAACTATACAGAACCCCACTATTCGAGCAAATATAGTTTGTGATAGTTTAATATTACATATACATGCGATTTCGCAATCTGGCGTGGCAGGCTCGCACTGTGTAAAGGGAGCACATCTTACGATAAGAGATGTTTATCAATGAGCTCAGGATCTGTTGAGGAGCAAATCCTCCAACATCTTGTCAGTTATCTCTCCTTACTTTTGACCCATGATCAGTCAAATCTGACTTCTGCAGCTCGTGTTGGATGCAGGATTGTTGTTGTTTTTTCCATGAAATTGGACTGCTTTTAAACTGTTGCCATGGGTTGATTTTCCCCAGTGGGTTAAAGGTTTGAAATACTGCATAAATTACATTAGGTTGAAATGCTTGTACTGAAACATTTTGCATTCTACCTGTAATAAAATTGTGCTAAATGTTTTGGGCCACACTAGCAGGAAGCATTTGAGCTGTGTTTATGATAAATATGCATAACAGTGACTGTAAAATATGTATTTTAGGGATGGAAATGACATTTTTATATTTGGGACATGGTAATTGCGCTACTTTGGGCTGTTTTTTTTACTGGCATGGGCTTGGGCATGCACAGTTAAAATGATGTAATAGTTGTGATCATTATTTTACCTTCCATGATCATTCAGACACGATCAGGTGCAGTACTGACACTCTGTCAAGTCTGCATCAAATCAAGCACTCTATAATCACAGGTGAACTGTCTGATCAGTCAGATGTTTATCATGAGAAGTGTTCCACAAAACAGTTATGGTTTGCAGACAGTTTTAAGAGTTGATGTTACAAATACATCTTTTGAATATACTGCATGAACTCATTGCCCCTTTATTTTCCCTCCTCAATAAGTTTTGTCAGTTGTTTTGTTTATTGGTCTTTCTTGGTTTCTTGGGTTGCATTGGTTAGTCACTTAATTCTCTTGTGCTTCGTTCCCCACTTCTGAATTATGTTGTATTGATAAGGAGTTATCACAAAGTATGTATGTTTAGTTGTGCTATCTTACAAACAGTGTATAGTAAATGTAAGTTAAAGTGTCGCATATGTAACCGGTTAAAACTTGGAGTGGCGATGTCTTAATGTATGGAAAGAGTTTTAAAAAAGGTCCTAAAAGGTCTTTAATTTAACTCCATGATTCCTGTATATACCCTGCAAGAAACTATATAGTTTTAAAAAAAATAATGTTTAGATATATTTTTGTTATTGGAAACAAAAAAGTACAGAACCAGGATTATTATAGTAAGCTAAACCCAAAATCATTAAAACATTTTCGTTATTTAAAATAATTAAAGCTGCAGTCTGTAAGTTTTGCCTCTTTTTCGCCATCTCTGTTTCAAAACCTGCAATTGCAGCTGTGTGGGGAATTATCTAGCTTGCGTGGTTTGTGAGTCGGCACGGCTCCAGCTCGAATTAATCTAATGTTCTGATGAGTATGTGTGGCAGTCAGTCAACGCACCATGTGGATATTCATTGTACTTCGCAATCACAGATTCTAGCACGTCTTGGAATATATGACCCAAATAAGAATTTTCAACCGTATATTGTCATCTGAACAAGTAAGTAACAAGTCTGCCGCGTTTGTTCTGACCAACTGAGGAAAAAGCATTACCATAAATATCGCTACCATTGGTGATTTAATCTAAGATCGGTAGCCTCATTTCACTCAAAACCGTTCACTTATTATTTATTGTTATACTTTATCTCAAATGATTAAATGTTACAACTCAGCATTGTTGACTTGAGTATAGTGTCTATTAGGTTGTAGATTTCAATTTCTGCACAGTCTAATCTAATTGTCATTCTCTTCGAATTTCATATTAAGAAATTTTTTTAACCCAAAAAGCAAACTATGCTAACTGGTTGTCTTTAAAATACAAATACTGTGTAATCCCAGGCTATCTGTAATCAAAAGCACATTTATAACTGGAATATAATTAAATTTCACTCACATGTGTTTCATAAACACATAATCCTTTATGTATTACAATCCGCCATCAAAATGATAAATTTTATTATTCTGGCTGCTGTGAGAAAAGGTTATAAACGATTGGCCACCTGCAGGATCCTCACATGTGATAGCCTGGTAGCCTGGACAACTTCTTTATGTTTACAGACGTGCCGTAATGACGCAGTGCCATGCTCCGGATTTCCCGCGAACCTACCCTACACCAATATGAGAAAACATTATTATAAGACTAACATTGGAATCGGGCTAAAGTACGGCATATTATGAACACTGGCTGTTATGATTGCTCAAATAGTGATTTCAGATCATTTTTAACCAAAAAAAATTTACGGACTGCAGCTTTAAATAAAATACATTTTAACTGAAATAAAATAAAATATCAAAAACATTAAACTTATTTTGTTTCAGTAAGTTGCCAAGGCAATATTTCCCATTTTCATTGTGTTTAACTTGATGTACTTAAATAACTGATCTAAAAATTACTACACCTACTAAACAACAAGTAATAACTACATATATACAATAAATCCAAAAACTTTAACTAAAATTAAAATGAAAACAGAAAACATAAATATAAAAACTAATTCAAAATATTAATAAAAACTAAAATATTATCTCTGATACTAAAATAAGCTCCTACCAGAAGTCTACTCATACTTTTTCTGATCAACCATCTAGACCAGCTTGGACTTGTTAGTAAGCATAAAAGATCAGCTTTCCAGCTGGATTCATCTATCATCAGAGGCTGGTTTTTAATGGGTTTCCCAGCAGGGAAGAGTGCCTGCAGAGATGCAATATGAGTTAAACTGGGACATGAGTGATCAGATAGAGCTGATGGACCTGCATGCTGCACAGATGGTAATACAGCCACTATAACAGCATCAGAAGAAAACATGTTTTTGTGTGACGAAATTGTTTCCAAAAGTGGGCTAAATAAAAACATTTGGAAAAACAACTCGTAAATTAAGTAAACAATGTTTTTTATTCTAACAATAATCTAGTAGTTCTAATTAGCTTTACAACAGAAGTCTGTGATATTGCAAGTAAACGTGCATGTGCCTGCATGTGAGAAGAAGCTGTAGGCTGAGGAGAAACAGAAATACAATGATCCATCTTCCTGTCTGACTCCCTCTAAACCTGAACAGCAATTCCATCTCCCCTCTCGGCACGTTAACGGCATTATGAGAAACTCTCTGAAAAATGAGGCTAATTTTAGCTGAACTTATTGTTCAAATTGGAAGGTTTCTTCATCCTTTGCACCTCCTGCAAATGTGTTTGTTCTTAATTGGGTTTGAATTTGCAGAGGGATAAGTTTTTGTAGATTATTGGGTGTTTGAAGATTGAAATAGTCTCGCATTGGGATTGAAGTACTAGATTACTACATCCTAAATGCTGTACAGTAGTGCAATATTGTTTATGTAATATTTGTTGAAAATAGTTAGTGTAATAGAACACCTTGTGCAGTATGCGGCATTGACCTGTGTTAAAATGTATGATTCAAATAGTGAGTCAAGAACAGATAAACATAATTACTTCCAGTTCATTCATCTAACAGAAAATGGAAGTTAAAGTCAAATGCATTGCATTGTGGGATACATTATTCTATACCGTGGCTGCATCCAAAATTGCATACTCTTGAGTAGTTGCTTTTTTGAATAAGTAATTAACTCGCGTCCGCAAAATTGTATGTTCTATTATATAGTATGAATGTAATCTGAACGTACTACATTCACCATGTTACCAGTGTCACTGCCATTCATAAATCCTCTCCCGTGGCCTCATGGGATAGTAAAGTGTCCGTCGTATGCACACTTCCAAATCACGCTTTAGTAGTATGTCTCCTGTACTTTTTTCTACTTTTTTTATTGGTAGGTGATTTTGTATGGTTGTACGGTACCACAACATGACGATACGTAACTTGGTTTTGACGTCATGGTTTGGTATGGTTTCAGTACAGCAGGGGGGAAAAACTAAACATAAAACTGCTTTTTTTATTAAACAGTGGTTAACTGAACAAATTGCTCTTTCTTTAAATAAATTCAGTTGCAACAACATTTTTTTACATTTATTTATTAAATATTAATGCCTATTAACAGGTAATAAAATGGGATAGTATATAGTCCTATATTTTCGCAAAATGACTCTCTTCTCTAGACTTCATTTCTCTAGCGAACTAATGAGCTGTGGACACTGATAACTTGAATGAGGTAAATGAAATGTTACGTTACATTTTGTTTACAAGCTGTTTTATTGACATCTTGCCGTGGTTGAAACACAGATTGAACTATTACATGAGGCATGAGTTCATTCATGTTTATTTTGCATTAAAACTAGTGGTAAAGTGGAACGGATGATCACACTCACTCGCGCTCCGCACTGCCGTTTGAACTGAGGCGTTTATACAGCGACCTGTCTCGCCACATCAAAGAGCATCGAACCGCCTTTTATTGTTTGGATTTCCTGAAAAAAATTACATAATTTGAAAATGAGACTTTGTTTCTTATCAAAAATAGCAATATATAAAACTGGAAGTTTCCAATGAAGTTCCACTCGTTTAGTGGTTAAAACAAAGTATTTGTTTGGTACACATGCATACCGAACCAAAAGACCCGTACTGAAAATGTTCGGCACGAATACTTGTACCGTTACACCCCTAGAATTCGGAGATACTTCTCTTGTCACATACTGTTTTTCGCCTACAATATAGTTGAGAAGTCTGTGATTTTGGATGCCACCAGTGTGCTGTGTTGTATAAAGGGCCATTAGCAAGACACAGAAACAATATTACTGTAATCGTTTGGTATCATTCATGTCACACAGGAACAATATTGTTGGAATCACTTTCAGAAATTTTTTTCTCTAGCTGATTAATGATAAAAACATTGATAGCCGATCAGAATCCACCCCACTTTAAAGAGATTGAACACTTAAAGCAGTAGAGGACAAAACAGTAGCACAGTAGCACTTAACGTTATCGTGCATTGCTGTGAACGCTAATATAAGTATATATTCTCCTTATAGTTATCACTCTGGGCCTTCTAAATTTGGCAAATGTAGTGGGTCATTGCATATTGTGCTCAGTATACGTAGTATACACTGCAGCACTATTATAGAGTACTGTGTTAGTATGCTATAGTGAGCATGGCCTCTTTTTCCTAGTGCTAATTTCATCCTTTCAAAAACTCCCACCTAAACTCCCACACTTGTTAACGTAAGCACTCAGAAACATGCACACCCAAACACAGAACCACCGCACACATGGGCACCTCCGTGAGAGGTGTGTGGGCATGTGTGTGTGAGAATCTGGTTACGCCAGTGCCATGTGAAGACAGCAATGAAATTCTGTTTGAGCTGATAAGACAGAGAGCTCATGAATATTAAATAGGAATGTTCCCTTAACACTCTCTACTCTTGTTAACACATTTACACCACACATTCTTCCCTCTCTCTCTCTTAAATGATAATGTCACTGTCAAACGCAAAAGTGTTATCATGAACTGTCATGTTTTTAGCCCCCCAGTATCCCTCACTGACTGTCTCTCTCTCTCTCTCTCTTTCTCTTTTTCTCATTTTCCCCATCTAGTTCTAGCCCACCCAAATAATTGTTTGTTTGGTCCAATGACAGCTTGTTAAAATGTTGAACGTTTTTAAAATGTTTAACACGTAATAGAGTTACAAACCAGTTATTTTCTAATAAGCCAGAGGGTATCCTTTTGAGCCCTTGTTCTGCCGTATTGCTCGGGGTTTTGTGAAGTGTGGTATGATGTGTTATGGATAAAAGTCTCCCCTTCTTTTCTCTCACACTTTTAGGAAAGTGAGAGAGACACTTCCTTCATTCCGTCAGTTCTTCAGTTCAGCATTCAGCCTCACTCACATCAGTCTGGCGTCTATGAAGATGCCTCCCGACGTGCTGAGGTGAGTCCAGTCGCCATTTTGGCTTTTTGTGCTGTGCTTAACCCTGGCTTAGTTTAATCTGGCTTAGTTGGTTTCCCAGCACGACCTAGCTGGTTAGCCAGCTGGTCTCCCAGTCTGACCAATTCACAATTTCCCAAAACCTCTCTAAATCCAACAAACCAGCTTTTCACATTCTAGGAGATAAGCTAACTACATTAGGCTGGTTTAAGCTGTTTTTAGACTTGTATGGAACAAGATAACCCAGGCCACGCTAACCCTGGCTTTGGTAGAGCACATCTCTACTATTCAAGTGCTACATACTCTAGTTCACCCAAAAATGAAAATTCAGTCACTCACCCTCATGTTGTTCCATGTTGTCTTTCTTTCTTCTGCCGAATACATAAGAAAATGCTGGTATAACCAAACCATTTGGTGACCATTGACTTTCACTGTACGGCCAAATAAAAAACATTTCTCAAATTATCTTAATGATTGTTGACAGAAGTTTCATTTTTGGATGAGCTATCTCTTTAAATACAAAAATCATTAGTTATCACTGCAGTTTTCAAAAATACCGAGATTTCATCTCAGCATGTAGGCAGCATTGAAATTAATCTGAACATGTGGATTCATTTTTGTACATTTTTAAAGGCAAGCATATTTTTTAAATGTAATATAGATTTGAAGGGCTTGCTGAACAGTCAACCACATTTCACCCAAAAAGTGTACTGCTTAAGTAATAATTTTTGGAAAACAAGCTCAGCTAAATGGCCCATTTTTATTATTATCAATGTTAAAACATTTGTGCTGCCCTGCCATTTTTTCATGATTCTTTGATGAATAGAACGTTTAAAAATACCAGCATTTACTTGAAATCTTTTGTGCCATTAAAATTGTCTTTACTGTTATGTTTGATGAATTTAATGTGTCTTAGATGAATAAAAAAAGTAATACTAACCCTAACCTTCTGATTGGGATTATATAACGCACACAAACACACACATATATATATATATACATATAGTGGAGATTTCTGAAAAATAAACTTGTACTATTAATGGACATCTCATAATAAATAAACTGTTGGGTCCGTAAAAGAAAACTATTGTGCACTACAAAGGAAACTGCAAATCATTATCCATTTTTGTCCTCTCTGGATGAACTATGTATTGAAGGGTTAACAATTTCAAGTGTGAAAAGCCTGCTAGAAGAACTCTCTGGGGATTCATTTCTAGTTTTAGAGCTCTGCACCCCTAACTGAGGTCAGAATCAAGCTGTTCACGCAGCAGCTGCTATTTTGGGAAAGCCAGAATGTTTTCAAATGAAGCATTTCAAACAGGGTCAGACCTCCTCCCGGCTCACAAACGCAAACCGAGCGCAAGACGGGCTGTCACACCCGGGTGAACACCTGATTTTAGCTCTCTTCTGTCAACAGCACCGGCCCACACCAGAAGAGTCGAACTAATCTCTAAGCTCTTTTCCCCTTAATCCTTTAAAACCTGCGTAACACTTTGACGGTGTCCATATAGACCTTTTCTGATTTGATTTATTATGGAGATCAACCATGGAAGCACATAATAGAATGCTAAGTCTCTTCAATGAGGCATGTAATGCTGTCAGTAATGACAACGTCCCTGTGTTTGTTCACTGTCACTTCCACAGGGCTCTGTTCCTTGGGCTTTCATCCAATCCTCACATCACTGACCTACACCTGGACATCAGCGGCTGTGAGGTACCCCATCCCCCCATTGTGGACCTAAATCTGGCTTGAGCTCTTTAAATGCCTGTCGTTTTCTCTGTTGGATTTAGCCGCAATCTTTCAGTCTGTGGTCACTCTGCTGTGTGTACAGATATCTCGGCTACAGAATTAGTCAGACAGAAAACCTTTCATGGTCTCTTTTGAGAGTGCAATGTGTGTTTATCTCGGTGGAGCCTGCATTGCCTTATTTTGACTTCACAAAAAATCGTTTTATTGATTTTCGGAACGAATCAAATCAAACTATTTTAACAGCTGCTTTCCTCGAATCTCTGTACTGTGGATTTGAAAATAATTACGTATGGAACTATGTATAGAGGAGACTGGGGCTAGTTGTCACACAGGCTATACAGTATCATAGCATATAAGTTTTAGTCAAAAGTCAGTTTACACAAATGCTTATTTTCTATATCAGTATATTTTGTATATTGGCTTCAGGTCAGGGATTTATATTTTATACAATTTATTAATTACAATTTTTTAAGGTTTTTTTTTTATTTTTATTTTTTTTACATGTTTGCTGTTTCATAAATTGCTTTAATTTTGCCTTATAAAGTTTTTAATAAAAAAATAAATAAATGTGTATCTTAAATGCAATGTAAGTGTGACAATTTACCTCACATAAATAACGGTGTAACTTTTTAAAAACTTTTTCAGTGGTACCTTTTTTGATAGAACTATTATAAATTTCAGGCTACAGTATTATTTTGCAAAAGTAAGGAATAATACATTCTAAATAGACCTAAAATAGTAAAAAATTGCTTCTTTGTCCCGTATGTACTATAAAAAGGTGATAAATGTGCAGAGCTATTTCTAATGGATGAGTCATTCTGAATCTACTTTATTTTTGATGAAAATGCTAGGTTTATTTTAGAATAGCACAACAATTTTTATTGTTTTTTAAGGTCAATTTGACCAAATTGACCTTAAAAAAAAACTACTTCACTTGAGTAAAAGGTGACAACAAGCCCAGGGTTTCAAAATAACTAAAACTATTCCAACACTGATTTGATGTGATGTTAACATGAAAGCCTGTTTCTGATACAGATAAAAAAAACAAAAATGAAATAATTATCTTACAAATTTAGACTTTTTGCATGAGAATGAAGAAAAAAATTACCAAATTGTAAGATAGAAACTCAGAATTGCAAGATATAAACTCACAGTTCTGACTTTCTTTCTCACACTTTATACATTCTTTTTTTTGTTTCCGGCATAAAATAAAAAAGGTCATTGTAATCTGATTGTAATCGTTATTTCCAACTTTTTCTTGCAGTTGTAAGTTTATATCTTTCAATTCTGACTTTTCTTCTCAGTTTATATTTCTGCGTTTATATCTCACAATTCTGAATTGCAAGAAAAAAGTCTGAATCGTGAGACAAGAAGTCGCAATTATCTTATTTATTTTTTAAACAAGCTTCCATAAATTAAATGTGAAACTGCAGAAGCGACTGTGGAATAAGATCTATTTTATCAGTACATACGTTTCCTGGGAATCGAACCCATGACCTTGGTGTTGTTAGCACCATGCTCTTTCAGTTGAGCTATTGGAAAAAATATGAGTGCATGCTAGCATAAATTATACATGTTAGAGTCTTTGAGTGTTCCTTCTCTCTATCTAGCCCCGTGTGCCTTTATTCTCTATCTCTTTTTCATTCTCTCCGTTTGTCTGCCTCTCAGCTCAGGTCTGCTGGAGCAGGGATAGTACAGGACCTATTCCCCAGAGTCTCCTGTATCAGCACACTGGACATCTCAGACAACGGTGAGACATCTAACTGCATAAATGAAAGGAAGCTTTTGTCTGCTCCCACCGACCTTCAGTCTGTCTCTTTCCCCTCAGTTGCATATGCTTCAGTCGCTATGGACTCTGCCTGTACATTTCTGTATTCATTTCAGGGCTGGATGCTGATCTCCTCTGTGTCATTCCTGCCTTCTCCAGACACCCTTCCCTCAAACACCTGCTGCTGGGCAAGAACTTTAACATCAAGGGCAGGTACTTGTTTCCGGACTGAGAGGCAAACATCATAGAGTAGACAGTGATATATGTATACATTTATTTGTTTGGCAGAAGTGTGTATCCAAAGTGACTTACAATCAAGCATTTTGACTGCAGAGTCAGGCTGCCTGAAGCGGTTTGAAGATAAGTGTCTTGCTTAAAGGTTCAATACATCTTAATCTCTATCAGCAGCATCTGTGGCATGTCGACGATTACCAAAAAACTAAAAATGTGTTTACTGTTGTGCACTTACAATGGAAGGCAAACGGGCAATGTGAAACACTTTGTCAAAGCACTTACATGACGTCTACAGTAAAAATATTATTTGAGCTGTCTAAATGGTCTAAATAAGGTTATAAATCGATGGTATATGTTTTTGATGAAGCCATAAATCAATGTAATTACAACATAATTTTAGAAAAATAATATTTAATAGACATATTCCAGGTGCAGAAGTGCACTACATATAATCCTTAAAAGTAACATCCACCAATCAGAGAATTGCAGCAAACCGAATTTAAAACTTAGTCCTGTCTCTTTCTTGTATGTCTATCTATATCTATCTATCTATCTATCTATCTATCTATCTATCTATCTATCTATCTATCTATCTATCTACACACAATTATGTACACTACAATTCAAAAGTTCAAAGGTCAGTTTTTAAAGAAATTAATACGTAATTAAGGTTATTAATGCAATGATACATACAACAATATGATCAAAATATTTTTATAGGTAGTATATTCTATATATATATATATATTACAAAAAGATAATATAGCTGACCCATGGATCACAAAACACAGAAATTGTTTTTTCGAATTGAGATTTGATACATCATCTTAGCGAATAAAGACGGTTTTCATTGATTTATTGTTGTTGTATAATATGGGACAATACGTTGGCTGCCGATACAACATTTGAATCCTCTGTACATCTGAGTGTGTGCAAAAATTATTGAGAAAATGCCTTTAAGTTGTCCAACTTATGTTCTTAGCCAATGTAATTACTAATCAAAAATAGTTTTTGATATAGGCCTATTTACGGTGGAAAATTTACAAAATATCTTTATGGAACATGTTCTTTACTTAATATCCTACTGATTTTTGGCATAAAAGAAAAATCGAAAATTTTGACCCATCAATGTATTTTGGCTATTGCTACAAATATACCCCTTATGGCTGGTTTTGTGCTCCAGGGTCAACACAACCACAACACCCACCAACACAAAAAAAAAAAACAAAAACACACATCATACTATATATATATATATATATATATAAATACTGTATATATAAATATAATATATCTTTATAATTACTATACCATTTTTTTTTTTTTTTTTTGCAATTTTTTCCAAATAAACTGTTTTTTTAATACTCACAATGACTGATATTGTTGACTGTTTTTAATCCCTATGAGAAAATTTATAAATATTTCCAAATTTAAAATGGCTGAAAAAGGGCATCCTGGTGCGTTCTATTCTAATTATATTTATGAATAATGTTATCATTCATAGGGTGGAGTTAATCATATAAACGTCAATATGATCTTTTCCCTACCCCCTTTCCATGTTCCTACATCTCAAAATCAGTTTTTGTTTTTTTGTATTCAGTTTTAAAACATTAAACTCAAGCTGAAAGGTTGTTTTAACTTTCTAGATTGTTTGTACGTGATTCTACCAAACCATTTTCAGTTTTAATTTTCAAACACTTTTATGCTGCTGCCTGCTTCCCTTTTATGCTGCCCATTGTAAATGCATTACTGCAAGCGTCGTATGTTTGTTTTCACAGATTGAGGGTTTATTCCAAATGAATTGGAATGACATAGAGTAGATGTTGATAGAGCTTACGTGCAGTACACAGATTACAACAGATATCCACTCTGAGACAGGCAGTTGAGGTAAGCAGGTTAGAAAAGCCTGTGAAACCATCTGCAATCACAAACCCAATGTGAGCACACAGTAGGAGGCTCTCAGGGAGGCAGAGGAGGGACTGAGGGGAGGTGTGTGAAGTGTCATTAATCTTGGAGTTGATGGAGTTTATAGGTGTGTGTGTGTGTGTGTGTAAATCCTGCTATTTTCCTGTGCTTTTTCAGTGTTCTGGACGAGGTTTCTGCAGAAACTAGTGCTCTGGTGCAAAGGAAAGTGGGTGAGTATTTCCACAAGCACACACACACACACACACACACACACACACACACACTACACATGGACATAACGCTTTGTTTCCGGTACGCACCATACACACTTTCAGGACTCAAACACACACACACACACACACAGAGTACAAAAGCTTTTTAACAGTCTGCTGTGTGTATTACAGCACTAGTGATTCATCCGTCCTTCCTTCACTCTCTCTCCTTTCTTTCTAATCTCTCTCCTTCAGGGCACGTAGTCCTCTCACTGCAGATATCGCCTTGCTTGATCAATTATTAAGCACTGTTTTTACAGATCACAGACATTGCAAACTCGCACACACATACACACACACACACAAACTCTTTTCTCTCACTGCTCCTCTCTCCTGGCAGGCCCTGCAGAGCTTGTCTCTGGCTGACTCCAGGCTGCGTTCGAGGGGCACGGTGCTTGTGAACGCCCTCGGCAGCAACGCCTGCCTGAAGAAGGTGGACTTGAGCGGGAATGGACTCGATGACACAGGAGCGCGGATGCTCAGTAAAGCTCTACAGATCAACACCACGCTCAGGTACTCAGGGTTTTGTAATATGAATTACAAAAAGGAGTGTTCAAGATGCTGATCGGTCCATACAGCATCCCAGCTGTGCTAAAATGCACAATATAATACCTGTTAACCAAGAAGCCAACTATTAACTTTATATGTCAAGGACTAGGGGCCAGATTTACTAAACAGGGCAAATTAGCATGAGACTGCAAACCAACAAATGCACCGATGAGAGTGGAAAATGCTGCGGGTGATATAATGACAAAGTGCAAATTAAAGAACACAGACACAGCCAGATCATATCCATATTGACCAGCGGAGTGTACCAAATTAGTGTAGGGTCACAAGCGAGCAGAGCTGATGATAATTAGGTGTGGGGAATCTACTAACAATACAGGAGCAAAATGGACTAAGACATGCTTTTTTGGGGGGCGTTAAATAATAACGCAAATATAAGCAAATTGCCAACCGCAAACTTTAGTAAATCATCTTGTATTATTATTTTAAATACTCTCCTCCCAAAAATTTTGCGTCTGAAAGGGAAACTCCTGCAAATGCATATGAAGTAAGGACAGTTGCAAAATGTCCCACCCCTTTTTTTTTTTTTTTTTTTTGACTGCATGTCTTTAGTAAATCTTACAGAGGGTTTGCGCTGGCTAAATTTGATGTAAGTCTTTAGGATATTTCTTTTCCATAGAAAGCTTTGCAAAGTTCAGCAAAATTCTGATCGCACACAATTTATGATGTCCTACATCCTGTGCACTTGGCATTTCTTGTAATGAAATGTTTTAGCTAATTTGCTAATGGATAATTTTTTTTTAAATATGGTGATGAACATGTCCCTTGACTTTTCTGTCATAAACATGATTTTATAACACTGTCATTTTATAACCTACCAATCTATTAAATAAAAATATCTATCTTCTATCTATCTATCTATCTATCTATCTATCTATCTATCTATTCATTAATTTTTATTTATTTATGTATTTATTTTTTTCTTTTTTTTTCTCTGGTTAAGCATAGTGCATCGTATAACAAATACAAAAACAGGCACTAATAATATATTAATATTAAAACTAAAAAAAACCTAAAGCCAATGATATGTATGAGATATTATACCTCCTATTCTTTTATTGAATAAAACCGAACTGACCTCAAAGATTCATGCAATTTAACAATTTTGACCCTAATTCTTTAAGTCGTTTAACACATTTGACTATGTTCAGAATTCATCAGATTTTTCCTCAAAATCAGTGCAGAAAATGTACAAAATGCGTTCAGATTCCCATCTGGTGCATTCATAGGCGGAGGGTGAACGAAATCAACTCCAGGGTACGGCTAAAAGCAGCTAAATGTATTAAACTTCATAAACCCGTCTTTTTAGGCAAGAATCAGACATGGGTGTTATGTAGGCTAAAAAATGTTTTAATGGGACATAATTTGTATTTAACGTGATTACAATTTAATAAAAAAAACGTTAGAAATTGATAATTATATAACGTTTCTTTTCCACGGTTATTCAAACGGCGAATAAATTATATATAGAAAGTGACATTATCACTAACATTGATCTATCGCGAGTGTAAGCACTCTCAAAAAAAACATAACTATCGTTATAATCACTGAAGCTGTATACACTGTGAAATGAATCTCTTACTTACATTGTACGTACAGCTGCATCTTTTTTTAACCAACGGAGGCACGAGAGCTCATCTCTCCCCCGGCCTCCCCCTCTCCTTCTCTATCATTAGCGGTTGTAATTACATCAGCAGATTCGGCACATTCGCGATAGAAAAGCGGCGCTTTCACGTATGTATTACATCTGTGAAATTACAAACAATACACATTCTGGACAATGACCTGAAAGTAATTGTGAATTTTATTAACTTAATCATCCTCCTCCCATTTTCACCTCAAAATTATGGGGAAGCTGTGCCTCCCCTGCCTCCCCTGACGAGCCGCCACTGGTTGTTTATGATGAGAGAATACGCAAGAGTCCAGAATTCAGTCAGCGAACGCGCGCTCACTTAACAAAACTAATGAGTTTGAACGATGACTCATCTGAATGCTTCTGATTGGCCATTGCATTCCTAAGCTCAATTATTGTGATTGGTTAAAATGCGCAACACTGTAAAAACACCTAAAATTAAATACGGTGCAACATGAGCAGATCTTAATTTAATGCCGCAATCGACACTGTCTATTCATATTCACTTTGTCATAATAGATTTAATTTGTTTGTGCACCTATGGGCCTATGGGTGCATTTATTAACAATACATAATGGATATGGGTTTAGTAATATCAAATTGTCATTGTTTGTTTCTTTCTTGTAGGAGTGTGACGTGGGATCGGAATAACACAAGTGCTACGGGTTTCCAAGATGTGGCTCGAGCCCTAGAACAGTATGACACACACACACTCCTCAATGCACACTCACCCCTCTGAGCACTGACTCACTCGTCTCTTTGAAAACTTATTCACAGCATGCTGTTACTGGGAAAAAATAAGAACTTCAGTCCATGCCTACAAGAAGCTGTTTGTGATTGCACAGTCTTTCATCACCTCACTGGCCTGCCTGTGATGCACAATTAGAGCATTGTTCTGGAAACACCTCTCTTCCCTGGAGATCTACACAAATATTATTTAATGTAGAAACTTTTTTGCAGACTTGAGCTTGCATTCAGAGGACTGTAATCATTGTAAGAAAGATGTTCTCAGTACAGATCGCTTTGAAAAGTGTTGAAAGAAACAAAGTTAAAAAGAATGAAAGCAAGAAAAAACAACTTGTTTCTGAGACACAAATAGACAGGGTGTAACACTTTCCAGCTTCCTAGAGCTCATTCTTCTCTCTCGTGTTGCGATGTTTGGGGAAAACCTTTATCCTGCTTCTCGATGGTCTTCTGCTCTCTCCTCAGTAATTTCACTCTGCAGTACATGCCTATCCCACTCAGTGATGTCACACAGGCGTACCGTAGCGCCCCAGAGAGGACAGAACAGGCACTAACCAAGGTAAGAATGCTGCTTTTTTATTTTGAATAGGCTATATTTTTTATATTATTCCACATTGAATGATAGTCAAGATTTTAAGCACAAAATCAGACATAAGTTAGATCAACATTACCCTTTACCCATAGAAATAAACAGGCTTTTTCTTCTATAGCTTGAAGACCACTATGCAAACGACCTCTGTTTCTGGTTGACCACCTTTTTTTAGGTGAAATGAAAAACAGCTTATGGATTATTTGCTGTAGAGTCCAAAATAAGTGCCACTGCCCAAACCATAAATGACAGCCTCTTTACAAACCTGTGCTACAAGACAAGTGACAAGTTCACAAAATAATCTGCATTGAAACATGACACACAAACTATTAAAGGCATAGTTCACCCAAAAATAAATTATGTCATTAAAGGTGGGGTAAGCAATTTCTGGTAGCCAATGTTGACATTTGAAATCACCAAAACAAACACGCCCCTACCCCAAAAGGGTCTCGCCTCTATTTTGATAGCTCTGCCCCACACATAGGCTTACGTACGCAACCCAGGCAATGATTATTTCTGTGAAACAAAGCAAAACCAAATGTTTACAAAACCGGTCCTAACACGGACCCCGCGTGGCGGCGCCAACAAAAAAATACTATGGAACTCATTTATAAAAAATCATTGATGCTGTCTACCCTAGATATTATACATATCTGGTCTACACTGGATCGGCTCGGCACGACAAATCCCCGACAGCACACTGCTGCTGCGTTCCTATTTACTGTATGACCGTATACACAATTTCCAAATGATTTTCAACGGTCCTTCATATCACGTCCAGTTGTATACAACTTTATGCTGTTGCTCCCGGTGTAGACACGTGATACTACTCACCTATCGGAAAAACAAGCACCTCGCGTCCGATCACAGGCCTTCCGCTAATTGAGTTCTCTCCAGCGCTGGAAAGTTGATTCGTTATTTACACGGGTCCTACTTCTTGCCTTACCGCAAGCCTTTTTTTGTTCTGCAGACGTTTTCCTCTTTTGTTTTTTTTTATCCGCCATCTCTATCTTTCTGTCACTCAGCTCGCTAATATCCGTCCTGTGCACTGAACGCTCTCTCCTCAACATCATGAGTAGACACGCCCCTTACAGCTGATTGGCTACAAGTTTGTTTTGCTACTCGGCCTGAATCAGTTTTCTAAAGCATTTTTTAAAAATCGCTATACCCGCCTTTACTTACTCCCTCCTTATGTCGTTCCAACCGCGTAGACCTTTGTTCATTTTTGGAAAACAAATTAAGATATTTTTAATCAAATCCGAGAGCTTTCTGACCCTGCATAGACAGCAACAAAACTGACACATTCAAGGCCCACGAAGGTAATAAGAACATCGTTAAAATAGTCCATGTGACATCAGTGGTTCAACCTAATCACTTATTAATTATAAATAAATAAATAATGCATTCAATAAATAGTGTTATTACAGGTTTCCTATCCTCCTACTTTTTACATAATTTCATTTATTATATGACATAGTGCTTCTTTTTCCCCCCAAAAATATATTTTAAATACATTTTTTAACTCTACCATCATTTCAAAATAGTGCCTTTTATTTTTTTTCCTCTTCTCTTTTTTTTTTTTTTAAATTCCTTGATTTTCTGCATTTTCTCAGTTACTACTCTTCAACACTGTGGCCGGCTGGATCAGTTTGCTTAGCACCAAATAGCCATTAATGTGTAAATATGGGTGGTCATGGGTGGATAGCACTCTGGAATGCTTGATTCTGATTGGTCAGTTACAGAATTTAACAGTCAAGTGTTTTTCATTAGGACACACCCCTTTAAATATTATTATATTGGTCGATCATTGAGTTTTCAGTTAGCTATTCTTTTTTTACATTTTGTCCCCACAATCATGATTAGATATCATAGTAGATGGGACTTATTCATTAATTAGATCTGTTTTTCTATGATAATGACCCCTTTAAATATCCATAACTCTGTGTCCGGCTGTTTTGAGATTAACAGTCCCAAGGCACTGAAATGTTTATGCACATGTTTAATGAGCCCAGAGATGTGAAACTTTTACAAGGTCATTGCTGAAAGAGGGACACAGCAGACAATACATTTATCTTTCATTAATTCGCAGTATAATTACAATCATTTCCACATGACTGCATGGCTTATCTAAACATCAGTGTTCTTTTCTTTGTCATTAATGAGTATTCTCTCCCTTGCTCTGTCTGTCTGTCTTTCCTGTGTTCCTCTCAGATCCAGAGGGCTTTGTTAAGGAATAACCAGACTCAGCGGTTCTCTCAGAAACAGGCTCTTCGGTTGCATCAGGGCCTGGTTACTAGTACCGCAGAACAGGTAAAGACCGCTTCCTGACCACCACCTCATATTCACATGCCTCATTGTCTACCACTACTGCAAATCCGACTCAATTATTCACACTTCTAGTATGTGATGATCATGTCGGTTATGGTGATGATGAGAATCTCTGGGTCAGAGTTTGGGTCATTTCTATTTTAGTTCTGCCAGTTCAGATTAATTGAGTTTAATTGGTGGCTAAATTGCAAGTGCCATTTCTATGCATTTCCTGTAATATATTAATTAAAATTGACTCGACTAAAACCCTGAAGTGTCGTAGACATATTTCAGGGTCTAATGACACTCTGAGGCTTTTTTTGAAAGGAGAATTGCATAATTATGCCATTTAAATTCTTAATTAGCTCTTTAAAGTTCTAGTGTGTTATTTCAGTGCGACTAGGAGCTTCAAAATAATCTAAAAAGTATTCCTGAACACTTACCCTATCTGTGTTTGTTTGGACAAACAGGTTGTCCTCTACCAAATTAATGGCATCGGTTGAAATTGATATGTTGAACTAATATGCACTAACAAAATATGCACTATAAAATAAATTAATACTTTTATTCAGCGAGGACACATAAAATTGATAAAAACTGATTTATATTTCAATAAATGCTGGGTTTTTTTTGTTTAGTTTTTTTTATTCATAAAAAAATCCTGAAAGATTGATCACGGTTTTCTCAAAAATATTAAGCAGCATAACTGTTTCCAACATTGATAATATTAATAAATGTAAAATACTTTAAAATAAAAAACATGTATTGCAAATTGCAATATTATTTCACAATATTGCTTTTTCAAATGTATTTTTTTTCAATAAAATGCCTTGGTAGCTAACCTAAAAAAAAAAAAAAAAAAAAAAACAAGATTACAAAATTACAACCGCCTAAACTTTTGAGTGGAAGGTTACCTGATAAATAAGAAGTCTATCTATTAGCAGTCCCATTTTCTTCATATGAGTCTTCATATTTACATTCTTTGGATGGTTAACCTGTCAATGGATTGTTTATATTGGTCTCTAACCAATAAACCTTAAAATAAATGACACACATGTGTTTAAACACTTGTGTTTGTGAGGAAGCATCTCTTTCACATGCTAATGTAAACTCTGACTGATCTACGGTGACTGATCAAACTCTCCTCTCTCTCTCTGTTGCTCTTGCTTTCTTTTTCCGCTATTTCCTCCTGCTCTGTCCTGTTTCCTTTCTCCAAAAAAAAAAAGTCTGCAGCTCTCGCTGGTTCACTTATCAAAATGAAATGATTATCTGGCTCCCTGACTGTTGTATGGCCAGGATGAATGGGGAGGCGTCTATTGTGTGAGCGGGTGTAGCAGATGAGAAGGGAAACCAGCAGGTGTGAGGAGAGTGGGTTTGAGAAGGGCAAAAGAACAAAGACAAGTGGGAAGGGTAATAGGCTAGCAGGCTGGATTTGGCCAGACAGGTCCTCAAGGAGGCCAGGAACTCTCGAGCTGTGAGTGTGTTTGTGCATTTACCTGTCAAACGTCTGCGCAACCACTCTTCTTTATTCTTTTTTTCTCTTATTACGAATATTTTCCACACAGCAGTATAGTCATCACACCTATGAAAGAAGAACACAAATATAATATTTTTTCGAAATAAATTAATACTTTTATTCAGAAAGGATGCATTAAATTGATCAAAAATGACGGTAAAGACATTCATAATGTTACAAAGGATTTGAAAAAAAAAATCCTTTTGAACTTTCAACTGGATCACAGTTATATTTTTGATACTGTTTTCAATATTGATAATAATAGGAAATGTTTCTTGAGCACCAAATCAGCATATTAGAATGATTTCCGAAGGATTGTATGATACTAAAGACTTGAGTAATGGCTGCTAAAAATTCTGTTTTGTCATCACAGGAAATAAATTTACCCAAAAAAGTTTTTTTTTAAATATATTCAAATAGAAAATTGTTATTATAAATTGTAATAATATTTCACATGTATTCAGGTAAGACTTTACAACAAGGTTCAAGAACTAACAATGAGCATTTATTAATGGTAAATGTTAATCTATAAATGATACTATTGTTCATTGTTGATTCGTGTTCTTTTATAATACATTCCCTAATGTTCATTTAACCTGAAATGTTAAAATGTATTAACACAAGTAGAAAGTAACACCGTTAGTTTAATAAATGCTGTAAAAGTATTGCTCATTGCATTAACTAATGTTAACAAATTCAACTATATTGTGAAGTGTTACTACAAAACAAATTTATATTTATAGCAAAATGCATATACAAACATTTCTGCATTTAACGTTTAAAGCAAAAGCTTTTTAAGATCATTAAGTCAAGTATGTCTAAACTTTTGACTGGCATATTAAATAAATACATTTTATACTACACATCACTTTAGTTTACACCATTGCTAGTAGATTTTGGTGCTGTGGATTTTGTCTGTAATCACATTATATGTTGATATTTGCTTAACAAATGTTTTTTTTTTATATACAGTGCAGATGGCTTCATGGTAATATTCAGTCAGATGTTAATTATGTGCTGGCATAAATGCAGATATTCGAGTGACTCTGTTATTGATTCATGTGTTTTCTGTTTATTAGTTTAAGAAACTTTCAATTTCTACTACAGCACATATGCATTTATGAGCAAACATTAAAAGTTAAAAACAAATCACCTCCATGACTCTCATGCAAACAGAATCCTCATAGCGGTCAGTGAGAGAGAGAGAGTGAGAGATCATGACTGGTGTGTGAATTATGTCTGCACTGTCCTCTAGCTGTACCCCTCGCTGTGTGAACTGGCCCACGTGCTGTCAGTGGACGGTCCGGTGAGACAGAGGCTGGACTCTCTGGCTGGAGAACTCGCCAAAGCAGCTGATAAAGAACTACAGGTGCTGTCTCTCTCCCTCTCATCCTTCAGCCTGCTTTCTTGTTCTGATGGACAATTGATGGTGGATTTGTGCAGGTCATTGTGGACTCCATGGTGTCTCTGTGCCGGGAGCTGTGTCCGCTTTCTTGTGCCGCAGCGGAGTGTCTCTCTCCTCCCCTCTCCTCCATCTCTGAGCGCGTGTCCATCCCTCGTTCGTCCATCCGCACCGCTTTGATGGAGAGAGCAGCTCAGGACATCAACAGAGCTCTGGAGTAAGAAAAGAGGGTGTTGAGTTGTTGATGTTTCTGAAATTAATACTTTGAGAATTATACCCAAGTCCTTTTTTGATGTTGGTTCAGTCGGCGGCAATCTTTATAATGCCCCCAGGCAGCAGCTTTCAAAACAGCTGTCTATTTGAATGGGTAATGACAGAAATCTCCAAAACTGTTTTGCACGCTTAGTGTAATCTGTGGTGGAGCTTGCCTTTTTGGTATATTGGTACAAACTCAAGAAATTGGATAAAGCTTATAACTAAAATATGTATTACACAGGAATGATTTTACAGTAAAATCATGGAATGCAATTAGTCACTATCATAGAAAAAATACATGTATGTATAGTATTTGTGAATATAGATACGTAACGTAAAAAAGATAACAACATGCTAAAGCCATGTTAAACTTTATTTTTTTTACAATTTTAATTTTGTTTAAAATAAACAAAAATAAAAGAAACAATTTTATTTTATTTTATTATTTTTCCTTTAAAGACCTCTTGATTTAGATTCAAGGTCGATATCATGGACCAACAGATTTACATATTTATATCTAAATACAGAATGTAAAATAAGGTAACAAACAACACAAGGCTTTTTTATTTTTACTTTGGTTACACTTTATTTTGATAGTCCACTTTATACATTCTACTAACTATAAGTAACTGTGCAACTACATTAACTGTAATTAATTTGCAACTACATTTCAACTAACTTAAAATATTATTAAATATTAATTAGTAGAAACACATTTACATTATTTTTTTATTCTAAATATTTATTTTTGGTGTTTTGCCTTTTTATGTGATAGGACAGTATTTTGGTATTTTATTTTATTTTTCGCAGTTTAGTCCTTCAAAGGCCCCTTGATTTAGATTCTTGATATTGATTCACCTTGCATGGTTGTATCATGGGTGTATCTACATTTTTGTCCAAACAAATGATCTGTGCGATGCACCCGTCGATCAAAATCATGAAGTATTTATTGGAAAGCCAAACCTACTTTTCTGTAGCTACTGTTTTCACAGCTGGAACTCCCAGCATGGTTTTAACATGCTCTAACAAGTTTTTTCTGTGTCTCCCATCTCTCTCAATTTTAGGGAGGTGAAGCTATCTGTGGTCTCGTATCTCACAAACTCCATAGTGGACCAGATCCTACAGGAGCTTTATGCCACACACAAAACTCTGGTACTACAAACGAATTTCTCTCTCCATTCGTCTGTTCATTCTGAACACGTGCACAAGCATCGCTCTTCCTCACGCATCTGTTCGTCATCACAGCTCCGGCAGGTTTCACAGATGAGACGGCTAGAAGACGGGGGAACAGCCAGGCGCACACATAGACATGCTGACATACTGGATGTTGTGGAGGATGACTTTGGCATCAGCATAGTGAGTGTGTTACGTGAATCACTCGCAACTGACTCAGTTGTGTGTTTGGTGGTGTTTACAGTATCTGTCATCTCTTGTAACTCAGCGGTCTTGTAATCTGCTCAGTTCGTGATGTTCTCACTCACTTCTGTCATTCTGCACATAGGACACAATCGCCATTAAGAAACGCAGCTCCAGGACCAGACGCATTCGTCCCGTGTCCAACAGACTCAGTGAGTCACACATGCACGCTATGTCGGATGAAAACAGGACTATCATTCATTTTTTAGTTGAATACTCATTCAGTGCTTTCAAGTCATGTATACTTATACTGTGTATAAATTTTTCAGTTGAAACCCATTCATTCTTTATATCATATTTTAAGCTCAATTTAATTTATAAAACGTATTTAACATTTATTAGGTATGTCATTTTAGCATGTTAATTTAGTGTTTTTAATTTTTAATTAATTATAAAAATAAAGAAAATACAAATAAATAGTTGCGTACACGTAATTGTGCTCCATGACAATTAAACAATCAACGTAATAGTTCACTCAAAAATATACATTTGATAGAAATATACTCACCCTCAGGCCACCTAAGATGTAAATGAGTTTGTTTCCTCATCAGAAAATAAAAATTGGAGAAATTTAGCATTACATCCCTTGCTGACCAATGGATCCTCTGCGGTGAATGGGTGCCAGCAGAATGAGAGTTCAAACAGCTGATAAAAACATTCTGTCATTAAGGCATTTTAACTTGAAACTGTCACTTCTGGCCAAAATATCCAAAGAGTTCATAATCCATAATAATGCTTCCTCAAGTGAAAAAGTCCATCCCCTGTTGTCCTCTCACATCAAAATCCACTGACATATTTGTTTAGAACTGTTTTTGTTTGTAAACGGTGCTTGATCTGTCCATATTTCTATACCACTTTTTCACTGGAGAAAGTAATATTATGGATAGAGCTGGGGAAAAAATGGTTTGAAGTTAAAAACATCTTTTAAAAAAATCTTAATGATGGACTTGTTTATTACAAACATGCAGCTTATGGATTAGCTACATTACTTGTGAATTATTGTGATGTTTTTATCAGCTGTTTGGACTCTCATTCTGACGGCACCCATTCACTGCAGAGGATCCATTAGTCAGCAAGTGATGTAACTCTAAGTTTTTAAACAGCATGCCATATAATTCATTCACTGTCCTTCAGGTCTAGGTGACGACCCCAACTCTTCACCTTTAGTGTCCACTCCTCAGACATCTGCTCCCCTTTCACGCTCAGCATCATGGGAAGGTCTGTCCACCCTGCCCACACAGGGTTCACCTCTGCGTCATGTGACCCATGTCAGACCGCGTCCACCACGAAGACACAGGACTGCACACGCTCCCTTTGAGACAGTAAGAACCAGCACCATTGCCAGTATTGCCACACCAATACTAATTTATACCAATATACTAATGTGTACCAATTTACACATTTATATATCTTTATATAGCATTTTTAGTGTTAAAATAAGGTATAAATAAAATGAAGTAAATGTCACAAAATGTCTTAATAAACTTCGACAATTTCAGGCTTTGCCTCATATTGTGTTATTGCCCTCAAGTCTTGTGTTAGCCACATATTCATCATATATTTATGATCAGTATTGTTTACAATTTAGTTTGATAGATACACTTGGCTAGGGCTGCCACTAATGACTATTTTTATTTTGATTAATCTATCGACTAATTTATCGATTAATTTCCCACAAAAAAATCAACAATTTTACTTAAGAATATTTGGTCCCAGTTTATATTAAGTGGCCTTAACTACTATGTACTTACATTTAAATTAATCACTTATTGAGTTAGTCAATGGCAATTATTGTGTACATGTTTTTACATTGTACTTATATTTTAAAAATACCTGCATGTAATTACATCTGTAATTAATTTCTGTAATTACATTTATAATTACACCGTTGAGCCATCCCTTACACCTTAACCCACCCTTAAACCTACCCAAACCACCCCAACCTGTCCCTAACCTTACCCATATCCCACCTCAATAGCACAATACAATATGAACACAATAAGTACATTGTACTTATTTTTTGATGTAAGTACATAGTAGTTAAGGCCACTTAATATAAAGTGGGACCGAATATTTTATTAAACTATATTTCATTAAACCAAATGAAAACCAAAAGTAAAAAAGTAAAGTGCAACATAGAGTGCAAGAAGCAAGTGTCTATCTCATAGTCCAAATCACTGAAATCTAAGTTGACAACATATCCACGTGTTCTAGTCTTCTAATAATAAAATTATAATCAAAAAACACTTTTAAAAAGGAGTATTTACCAGAAATAGTATTTACCAGAATTTGTTTAGGAGAAAAATGTAAATGTGCAGTATTTCTGAAAATAATTTTTAATAAAATCATTTAATTGGAGATGCTTTTGATTATTAATTTTTAATGGAACCATTAAAATGGAATCCAAAATATATTGGAAAACAGAATTTGGTAAAGATAAACTGTTTGCTTTTTGATTAATACAATTTAATTAAACCATCAAAACGGTATACAGAAGAAATGAAATGGGAAAAACGTGAATTTGGAAATAAACGGATTCATAGTTCGCCATAATTTTGTGGGGTAATAGAAAATATATGTAGAGGTGAACAATAGCCTTTAAATGGCTTAAAATACTATATAATAGCAATAGGCTAATATAATTAGTTCAATAAAGTATTCAAAAGCAAGAAATCAAGAATATGGTTGTATTGAAGCCAAAATTGTTAAATACATAATGTAGTATAAACAATGAGTCTAATGGTACATTACCGCATAGCAACAACGGCCTGGGCAGGGGGGCTGCCAACAAAAACAACGGCCTGATGATTTTTTTTACACATTACTGTGCGATCTAATCTTTGTTTAATATTGACCAAGCACCATTTCATTTAAATGTCCACTTAATCTTTATTATTTGGCCATTACTTTAGGACAGAAATGCTATAGCAGCTGTAATTAAAAGAATATGTGGACATCAAAACGTGTAAACTCAGAGTGAGGGTTTGAGCTTTTACTTTGAAAACGCAATGTATTCTCCTGAGTTTGCGTAGATTTATAAACGATTTACCTTACAAATCTGACGAAATGGTGCACATTGCATTCCCAGATGAGTTTGAGAACTCTCCAGCACAAATGTACATGATAAGAGTTCCTGTGGAACTAGCTGTGACGGAGCCGCTGTGTGACGGCTGTCTTAAGCTTCTACAGACGCCATGTAATAATATCAGACGTCCATATGACTGTATTAAAGAAGCCTGCAGATCGCATATATTTATTTCATTGAATCGCAGCTTTTGTGAATTCATAATAGCACTATGCTTTATTATGATTTTAAATGGGTTTAATATATCATGCACCCTTGGAAAACAGACTTATAATGTGTTTTATACATTCTCGTCTGTGAAATGCGCCACTTACGGTATTTTGCCGGTTAGGCGACACGAGCAAAATAAAGTCGAGTATTTTTAAAGATCAAATAGTCTAATAAAATCGACGAATCGCGACAGCCCTACACTTGGCAACAAGTCTTATACTGGGGCCTTGGTGTATTGTGACAAAATACAATCCTATCAAACTGAATTCTCTTATTTTACCTATAATTAAAACTGCTGCAGAAATAGTCGTGTTTAGATTTGCGACTGTCGTTGAATCGTATGTATTGTTTTCTTGTAGCTTCTATTATTCATTTGACTAGTGAACGAAGAAGCAGTTCTGGATTCGTAAAGAGAGAAAAAAACCACACACAAACTTTTAATCATGTTTTCTTTTTAAAAAAAGTAGCCGAATCTATTTCTCTTCATCCTCCTCATAGAATTGAATCTGTAATGCATTTCATGCAGCATTATCTTATAATAATAACTATATAACTGTAAGTATACAATACCATATATTGGACGTTTATTACGAAAAAATCCAATGTAGTCAGTATATTAACAAATATGCAAATGTATAAGTTGATTGAGACCAATTATGATTTTTATGAGAGTGGGCAGTCACTGTGTTTTCCCACGATTCTCATTTCCATGGTAACAGCGACTTCTCTGATTGGCTTCAGGATTGATGGTAGTGTGATATTTCTTTGGGAATTCTGCAATTAAACATGATTTGTTAATTAAGTCAAATTAAGTCAAAATCGCACTGATTTATGGATCCTACAGGAGGTATTCTTCAAAAATACTCCAAATATGAAATAAAAAGCGATTAATCGACAGCTATTCAAGCTGTTAACGAGAAGGAGGGGGTTGATTTTAATCACGTTCTCTTGTTAGCGTGATTGTTCTCAGAAATCTGTCTGAACGCAGGCCCAGATGTTTTCTGCAGGGTCTCCAGAATTAAAGCATCAAACATTAAAGGCTCTCTCCTTTTCAATCACTTCCGATCAGCCTAAATGCCTGCAAGCCGTGCCTTTGTAATGTCTGTTGATCAAATTAATACATTGAAATAATACAGAAGAACAAATCCCAGATGGGTGAGATACAGTACTGTGACAGCATCATCCACTAACACAAATTTAGAGAGATGATCTACTCCAGTCAGTGACGGCGCTACACCGGGGCTAGGGGGGGCTATAGCCCCGTCAGAATTTTGAATAGCCCCGGCTTAGTCTGACGTCATCAATATCATTTATTTTCTTAGCACCCCCACATATTGGTCTAGCCCCCCCTTAGCACCGGTAGAGAAAAAATTCTGGCACCGTGCCTGACTCCAGTCCCAGTTCTCAAAAGCACACATCATCATCATCATTATTTCTCTTGTCGTCCTGTAGCACTGCTCGGAGAATGGTGGAGTATCTCTATTGGATGATGGACTGCCTGACTTCTACACCAAGAGAGTTTTACCAGACAGGTGCTTCAGTACTGAACACTTCTGTGTAGTAATGAAGTCTAACAATGAAGGTGTCACATTTGCTCACTTTTTAAAGGTTGAAGGCATATGGGCATGCTAAAAATGTGGACGTTATCTTATCTCTGACACCCTGACTTTCTGTCCTGCAGTCAGCTGTCATCCCACCATCACGCTCAGGCTCTGAGAAGGAAGAAAAGACGCAGTGTGCTGTCAATCTTTTCTGGATTCAGGAAGAACCGCAACTCTACCATATCACATCAGGAGTCAGACCCTACAGGAAGGGGCGGGGCCTGTGGGGAGGAATGTCGCACTAAGTGAGTCAGTCGTATTTTAATATATAATAATTCATACTACACTTCCATTCAAAAGTTTGGTGTCAGTACGATTTTTTAATATCTGAAATAAGACTCTTATGCTCAACGAGGCTGCATTGATTTGATCAAAAATACACTAAAAACAGTAATAATGTAAAATGTTATTACATTTGAAAATAACTGTTTTTAATTCATTCATTTTGTAGCATATTGTTTAAATGTTACTTATTCCTGTGATGGCAAAGCTGATTTTTACCAGCCATTGCTCCAGAATTCAGTGTCACATGAATTAGAAACATTTCTTATAATTATCAGTGTTGAAAACGTTGTGCTGCTTAATATTTATGTTAAAACCATGATACATGTTTTTCAGGATTCTTTGATGCATAGAAAGTTCAAAAGAACAGCATTTATCTAAAATAGAAAACTTTTGTAATATTATTAATGTCTTTACTGTCACTTTTGATCAATTAAATGTGTCCTGGCTGATTAAAATAGTAATCAATTTCTTTTGTAAAGTATAGTGTCATTATATCATATATCATAATAATAAATGATATAAAGTGTATTATATCAATAAATCAAACTCTTACTCTTGTTTTCCTTTTATCTGTTGCTCTCTCAGTATTGCCACTGAGAATGTGTACTCCTTGATTCAACACCCAAAGGATCGTGTGAGGTTAGACGTAGGCACTGAGGGCACCAATGGGAGGCTGGTTGGGTCGGGTGTTCAGATGGCTCCCCCCTCAGCTGGCAGGACGGCCTGTTCATGGTATACCCCTTCCGTAGGATGATGGGACTCAGCCCCTCCTGCTTTTCACAGAGACAGGTAAAGTTCTACTTGGCCATTTACATAAGTTATATTCTGCAGTTTTAACAGATCTTGCAATTCAAGTTGGAATTTTGATTGGCAACAATATCCATAATATGTAATTCGATTTAGATTTACGCAAGTAGAATTCAAATTAAATTACATTCAAATAAATTCTTATTATTAATTTGGCCATTTCCTGACATATTAGAGGATATTAATAATCAATACTTGAAATGCCACCTGCAGAAATGCATATGCAATTTATACACAGCATATGCTATTATATTAAAAAAATAAATATATAATTTTATTTAATTTAATTTCATGGACTTTGTTTTTAAGAATCCTATAAATTACCCCAATTTTGATGCAAGTATTTTAATAATGTTATCTAAAATCACTATGGGACATATTGTGGTTCTATATGGAAAAATTTAAATCTGTTTTCATGGCTGTGGTTGTTTTAACAATATTACATTTTTTTTAAAATGTCTAATTCTAAGGGGAGGGTTATACCAGGTTAAAGGCCTGAGTAGTAAAAATGATGTATTATTTCTGACTAGTCACAAATCTTTTGTGTGAATGTTGAATTTCTTTCAATTACAATCCAGTAAATTCCTCTGCTTGTCATTCTAATTCCAATTCAACATTTTGAGATCCACGCCAGTTCAGGTTCTACGTCACGGCTTGAAGCAGAGCCAATTCTTAAATTGAATTTAGGCCAACTCTGGTACACAAACTATGTAATATTTATTTATTAATTCACAAAATGGTGCAGGTAATGTTGAGAACAGACATGGGAAGGAATTGTGTTCATTAGTAAGTAATATAATGTTAGCATCACTTGTTTTTGATCAATTCGAAAACAAATGCAATGTAAATTTAATGAGCATAATGACATGTTTACCACAGTCTCTCACACTCTGTCTCTCTGTTCCCTGCAGTCGCCTGATTACAGTGAGGTGTTCGGATCATCAGAAGAGATTGGATACGGAGAGCATGAGATGGACCGGCATTCAGATATCGTTGCTAAAGGGCACACGCCATCTATAGACAGACAGTCAGAATCAGGAAGACAGGAATCACAGTCAGACAGCCAGAAAAAGGCAGACAGTATAATGGACCCTCAGCTGCTGGAAACCAGAAAAAGACCCGAGCCTCCGCCTCAGAGTACCAAGCCGAGCTTAGCTAAGACACGACAATGTCATCTGGAGGAGAGCTCTGGTAATGCATATTCTGTCATGAGTTGGCATCAGGCATTCATTTTAGTGAATTTTTTATTTCTACTTTTAATTTTCAAATTTTAAGACCTACGTTTAATGAGCATTTTACACAGTATAACTTTCTACATGGTTATTATTTGCTGTCCCCAGATAAATCTATTGAAGATTCTGGAGAACTGAGGGAGAAGGATGAGGAAAAAGAGGACGGGAGATGTGGAGAAGACCAAAAACCAGAAGGACAGTCTCCACCTATCCCTGAAAAGGTATCTTTGTGTCTTTAACTTAAAATGTCAGTGATTGTGAGTGGGAGCGTGTCTTTATTCTCATAGCAAAGATGTATCATTAAAATGGCTTTTGATTATATCATTCTTTTCAGCCATGTTATTATTCACCTCACACGTCTCCCATTGGCTCCTCACCACAAGACGTGACCAATGAGAATCAGCCACCAGCTGCTCCGCCCACCTCAGCTAAGCCTGTGTTTCATTCTGCTTCAGTAGATTCTGCTTTGCTTCAAGGTAATTCATACAAAAGTTGTTATGTCTTACTGGTAGTTGCATTTATTGTTCATAAAGCTTTATGAAGCATTTCTAAAGCAGTTTAATAATCATATATTCTTTGTAAGTGTTTAATCTTAAATACTTGGTGAAAAAATAAATGTGATAATATAAAGACAGTGTATTAGTAGTAGTAGTAGTATTTTTTATGTATAAAAAGGTTTCTAAATTGTAAACTTTTACAGTCATTTTAAATATAATGTATATATTTATTTTAAGTTAGCAGTGTATCTGAGATAAAAAAATTAACTTCTACATTGTAATTTTATATACAGTACCTATACCTATATATATAGATAATATTATGGAGGGAAATAACACTTTATACCACTTTCTAGAAAACAGAACAAGCTAGTAATATATATTGAAAAAAAAAAAATACGATATTCTATTAAAGTTCAACCACACTTGGAAAAACAGATGCAAGTATCATATCAAATTTGATGAAGGTGATATATATATATATATATATATATATATATATATATATATATAATATAGATAAATACACCGACCATGTTGATGATGATATTAAGTGTACGTACATGTATTGATTAATATTAAGTGTATGGATTGTAAATTAATATTTTAAGTACAGCTCTAATAATATATTTTGTAAAATGTATTTTGTATTTTTGAACATATTTATTAATATTGCAAATGCACACTTATGTTGCACTTACATGTATAACATTAGGTGTATGATTTGTAAATTAATATTTTAGTACAGCTCTAATAGTACAAAATGTATTTTATTTTCAAATGTATTTTGTAAAAAAAATTGTTTAAAAAACGTTCTGATTTTTTCCCGTCACAATTTTTATGACTTCCAACTTTAAAAAAACTAAAGAAATATAGAGAATATATGGTTTATTTTTGCTCAGGTGATAAAGTCAAAAGCAGCCCTGGAGGCCCCATGAAACCACATCGAAATAGGAAAGCAAACTCATGTGACACAGGTGCAAACTTCAAATCTCTTTTGAGCATGTGAGGAGGGTCTGCATTCACCATCTAGCATGCCTTCATCAACTCATCCTTACTTGTGTGATCCCATCCCTCCCTCTGTGTGCCCCTGTATTTACCCCCTAGGAATGGAGCAGGATGCCCGCTGTGATCTGGAGAGAGCCTCAGATCGCAAACCCCCTGTGAAAAAACCTAGACTCCCTCCGAAACGAAATAAGTCCTTGGATTTCCCCGGTACTGTGCTGTTTTGTGTGTGTATGTGCTTCTTGGAAGCGTCCAGCAGTTTTATTAGATAGTCTGACTGGAAAGCACTCCAGTAATTAGAGGAACTCTTTCCAGTATTACATGTGAATGTATCATGAGTGTGCGAGCGTGCACCTGTCCGTGTTTGTGTGTCCACAGACAGATGGCTCTGAGTTGACCTTTAACAAAGCCAGATTAGTAAACGGGTAACGTAAGTAGGCCATCATTCACTTCTTTCTCGCTCTTTCTTCTCCTCTGTTTATCTCTGCAGGTCATCAGAGTTCGGAGCCAAGCAACGCTGAAGCATCATGACAACCATTTGAGCCAAAGCTCTGTGAAAACAGAGGGTCATTGTGATGCTGAGAGGAGAGGGAGGGAGAGATATGATCAGCAGATGAATTTGCACCTTGATGAATTCATAAAGACTCTTGCTTTCGGCTCTCAGACAATTTCATAGTCATTTTACACACATATTCAGCATATTCTTGCTTACTCAAGCGAGTTGTTTTGCTTCCCCTCCTGCTTTTACGTAACCATCATTCTTAACCTTCTGCACTTAACTACGATTCCTTTATTTCACTCTCTCTCCGTCTCTCTCTCTTTTGACAATCTTTGACATAAAGGAACTTTTTGCTATTTATCTTTAAAACCATAGAATGATATTTTGTAAAGTATAATATATAAACAGAACCAATATTTGCACTAATCATCGCTTGAATTCTCATTCGGTTCGGTGGATGTACCTCCCCCGCCCCCATGTCCGACATTACCCACGTGAAGTTTTGTAGTGTGCGACTAACTTATTCTTATCATTTCCTGTCTACTCGATCAATATCATTAGCAGTATTACTGTTGTCTTAATCAGGCATTGTTTATGCAACTGGATAAATGTTTAAGAGTTTGCTGGCCCTAAATGAGCTTTATTTTCTACTAAATGTGATTGAATGAATAAAAACTGAATATTACATCTGCTGTTGTTCTTTTTTTAAATCAGTGAATAGCCTTTACTAGACAGAAAGTAACACAATGGAACTTTGTTATATCATGGTATTGAATGATTACCATATTACTTATTTACATAATACTCCCATATGCTTCAAGAATATCATGGTATTAACTGGGTAACATGTCAAAAACACCATTGGTAATACCACCAGATTTACATGGTACATTTTTGCAGCATACTTCAAAGAATACCATGGTATTACATATTAAACCCCATATGGTTATACAGTACCATAGTACTTTGTTTTATTTTTAAAAAGTGATTGTTTATGAAAAGTCTCTTTATTGTGAAATATCCAATATAATGTATTTTAAAATGCAATTTATGTCTGTAATGGAAAAAACTGAATTTTCAGCAGCTATCCAGTCGTCTGTGTCACATGATCCTTCAGAAATAGCACGGTATTAGCTTGGCATTAACATAGTAACGCTACATAGTAAAATCACGGTGCGTTTTGATACATATTTGAAACAGAGAACCCGATTAAAATCATCTTTATGGATAGACTGTCATAACTTTGGAAGTGAATTCAATAAAAATATTATTACAGTATATAGATTCATTACTAGCATCTGAACAATTGTATTGTTTGGCATTTCAAAGCCGTTTTTCAGTGAAGGAAAGGTTAATAAACAAGTGGATACCAGATTCCGCTCCTCATAACGCGTCTCATTGTCTTTTAATGACACAGGAGGGCAGTAGAGGCTTGCTATGGAAGAGTAATTTTCAAGCAGAGATTAAGGAATTTATTGTCTGTGACTGCTGCTTAAACGTCTCTGAGAATCTCTCTCTGAAGAGAATAGTCTATTTATTCCACTATCACTTCATGAGGCTTTTTATTCCACTAAATTGCCTTTTTGAAGGTAAATTTAAAAGTTAGAAATCACTATCAGTGGAAATTATGAAAAGGTATGAATATTTTATTCTCTCTGTAATATTTGCTTCTGATCGGTCAGTTGTTGCATTCGATGGTCAAATATTTTTATACAATAAGCTCCAAACTGTACCATTGTTCCTGGCAACCATTCTCCTACAATGTGCCTTGTTAATATTTCTCACTCTGAGGCCTCACATTATCGAATAATTTCAACTGAGATGACTATTTCATGTGCATTTATTCATATATGTGTACTGAACTGGATTACCTACGACCAATAGGCCACTACCTTGAAATTTAGTATAGATATTTCAAGACTTATTTGACTGTTTCAAAAGAAAATTACAAACTTTTATTGCTCAGAGGTGGCTTCTTCATGATCAGATGATTCAATACCGTTCTCACTTATATTTTGGGCATGAACTTTTTGTTTTGTTTTTGTCTAAAATTCCTTAGGAAAAACAAGCAATTTAGACAATTGTTGGCATAGAGCTATAACATAGCCAATATAGCTCTTTGAAGAATTTGTTGAGGAAGTTCATATTTAGAAATTAGTCTTTTGACTACAGACTTTGTAAATTTATCCAAGCACAGTTTGAGATATTTGTTTAGATCTCTGAAGCACATGAAATTTCAATGATCTTTTTTCTCATGAAAAATCATGTGTAGCAATAACTCGTGCAATTGTAAATTTACTGTAGGAGAAATAATTGAGATCGGATTCATGATTTTATTTCTAACAGACAGGCATCAGAACTTTAACAAGCTTTTTTTTTTTATATGAAAAGACTCAAGATTGCATATTGAATTGTTGCATTGTTATGATTGGTTCTAGGTGCAGAGAAAATACTAGGCCAGGTATACCAGATTAAAGACGGAAGCTCTATTATCTAGGTGCTGCATGAAAATGGCATTGTAATACATTACATATACTAAACAGACCAGGTTTGTCAAGAAAACAACTCCCAATAGTACATTTCCAAAAAATATAAACCAATGTGTATAACATGCTCTAAACTTCTCACACAATCAGACAAACTCATATTCACACCTGTTCAGATTGCTATGGGAAAACATCACAGATCAAAGGAACAATTCATCTTATGTTTAAAATGTAAGAGCGACACTTGTAAGTCATTACATGATTATGTCTTGCATGCATTAGCAAAACAGACACGTTTACACAATTACGTGAAAATCACAGGGGATTGTAAGAATATACATAAATCATTTCATTAATGGCCTCTCTAACACACACACCTAAACACCTAAACCCACTCACACCAGCAGTGGGGAAAGCTGTAAATGAAGTGACATGACGTTAAAGGCAGCTGCATAAACGATGGGACTCAAAGACTCAAGGGAACAAAGGGCTGTGTGTGGACCAAAAATACACATTTAATATCTGTTAATCACATTCATTAAAGTATTACACAACACGCTCGTTCTGGCTGCCATTCTTTACTAAAAAGTACTGTGGTGGTAAGCAAGTTCATATGGACTTTAAAGGGGTCATATGATGCTGCTAAAAATAACATTATTTTGTGTATTTGGTGTAATGAAATGTGTTTATGCAGTTTAAGGTTAAAAAAACACATTATTTTCCACATACAGTACATTATTGTTCCTCCTCTATGCCCCGCCTTTCTGAAAACGCGTTGATTTTTACAAAGCTCATCGTTATGAAAAGCGAGGTGTGTTGTGATTGGCTAGCTATCCAGTGCGTTGTAATTGGCCGAATACCTCAAGCGTGTGACAGAAATGTAATGCCCCTTACCATATTGTGATGCCCTGTCCGGCCGGAGCGACGAGACAAAAACATTAAAACCCATTATAACTGAGGCATCTGTTGCATCCAGTGGGGACATAATTACAGATTATAATGACTTATACGGTCTTTTTACGTGTTGCATCGCGCCGCGTAAACATAAAACCACGTCTGCATTTGTGATCGGAGAAATGACAAACAACAAGTGCTACTCTACACTGCCCAAAAAACTTGCGTTTGAATCGTCGTCAGTGGCAAATTCTTTAAATCTAAAAAAACGTGACTACCATTTTGCGTCACATCCGCATTGTAGTCTACTCTACCAGAAAAATCTGACACAGTCCTACATAAACACAATAGCACTGGACACTCTTGAATATTTGGGTTAACTGTTCTAAACAGTGTTGTAAATACAACTTAACCACTGATTTCTATTCGTGTCCCTCTTTTGGAAGCCAAACAAAGTATTTTCGCTTTCACAAAAAAACGTCTCACACGCCTTGAGTGAGCGGAGGCCGGAGGCCTAGAGTGAGCGGCGGCCTAGAGTATGCGGAGACCGGCTTGAGTGAGCAGAGGCGGGCGGGCTTAAGGCTGATTTATACTTCTGCGTCGGACCTACGCCGTAGCTTACGCATAGACGCACACCCATATGCCGTAGCCTGACGTGCACCTCTCCAAAAATCTAACAGCGCGTCAATTCTACGCAGACCGCAAGCGCTGTGATTGGTCTGCAAGAACCCCTCCCTCCATATGTACTTGAGTTTTGTGTGTTTATGCGCACTTTAATATATTTTAACGTTACACCTTCTTATATAAAATAAAACAAAACAAAGAACAAGTGTCTTATCATTTATTATACTACATAGCATCAGTAGTTGTCCGCAACAAACAATGTTGATCTGCCATCACAGTCCTTGTGCAGACTGAAAGAATACCATCATCTCCTGTTCCGTTGTTGTCTCCTTTTTTGTAGTTTTAAATAATGATTTAATGATTTGATATTTATTTGCCGCCGTCACGGCTATAATGCTTCTCCGACGAGCCGTTTCTTCTTCGGCTTTTGCCGTGGTACTGTGGGTTACACCAGCAACATGCCTGTGGACACTGCAGACTAGCGGTTTGCGTGTGTACTGCACGTTGACGCGGACAACGACGCAGAAGCATAAATGAAAACTGACGCATAGCCTACGGCGTAAAGGCTACGGCGTAGGTCCGACGCAGAAGTATAAATCAGGGCTTTAAGAAAGTAGGATTCGCCCCGAAGGCTGCATCTGGCGGGCTTGTGGCAACCACATGTGACGACCCTGGGCTGGACTCCGCTTTGTCCACATTGAAAGCCGATCCGGCGATCGACAGCGCGAAGTTGTAGTATTTCCTCAGCAACCAGCACTGATCAGCTCCAGGCATGATGAAGAGTATATCGTCCTCTTTTGGAAGGCCAACAAAAGTAGTTTTGCTTTCACAACGAAACACAGCGTCTTCACGACATGGCGGCGGTAGCGACAACAATACTACAGCGAGAATAAAAGTTACGCCTTCTTACTTTGCGTGAACATTTGGGCAACATTATGCAAATCCTTCCCACGATCGTGACGTATACATGTGGGGGCTTGTTAGAACGGAGCCGTTTTAGTGTAGGGGGGGGAAGAGTGAGGGGGCCGACCAACAACAACATGGGCCGTGGAAGGCAGACGGCTTGGTTGACTCTTACTGTTATAAAGAATCTCTCTTTGGATTTGAGACTTTATTCTTTGCAACTTTACAGATCTTCTTTATACACCAAGAGCTTGTAACACTCCAAAGAGAAAGGAAAAAATTAAATCGCATCATATGACCCCTTTAAAAAGTTCAGATTCGGTGGACTAAAAGAAAAATGGCTAATTGCGAATTTATATAGTGCCACTATTGCCTCGTTAATGGGTTTACAATTGGCCTCAGTGTTATGCTAATTCTACAAACATTCAAATAAGCATATTTCAATCATGACAACTCTCAGAACATTTTAGCATGGTGATGGATATGACAATGTTAATTTATTTGGTCTTGGCGGAACAGATCTGCTAGGCTGCTGCTGCTGCTAAAGCCTTGCTGATTGCTGCTGCTGTTGGTTATTGCTGTAGTTGTAGATTATTGCTGCTGCTGCAAGCAAGTAGAGGAACTTGCTACTGTCAATGCTTATATGGCGATACGGTGCCGTGAGTATTTAAGACATGCTGCTGCTGCACAAATAGCATATAAAATAACCCCATAGCAGATCTATACAGGTGGAGCTGGAGAAGGTGGAGGGTTTCGGAGAACTCTGAAAGCGCACTGCAGGAACCTCAAGTGAATGCTAGCCAGCCATATAAATGCAAGGCAGTAAGCTCATTGGCTGCATATGCAGCATGAACCAATCAGCTTGTGCCAAGTAGTTTAAATCTCTGAATATCATCAGTTACGTTAACACCCCGTCAGAATGCGCCATCTAGAGTTTCATGAGTGAACTATATATTTAAACTACAAAAACCACTTTAAATAAAGCTGAAATAAAACTTAGCTTAAAACTAAATACTAAAATGGACAGACAAATCAGAAAAAGAAAACCCCACTAGCTTGATTATAAATATACATGTAAACATATACCAGGGTATTTTATCATTACCATGGTATAGTTCACATGCCAAATAAACATGTTAACTAGCCTATTGTTATCATGTTACAAAACAGTAGCATGCCAAACACCATGGTACTGTTGTGTAAGTGCATAATACACATGCAAAAATGAATCAACTAACTCTTTCTCGTAACTTTCACACACTCTGACACACACTCAAGTGGTTCAAGTTGAACAGTGAAAAAAGTGAGTAACTCAAGCAGATGGCTGCAATCACAAGAAACCAGTAAACACCGGAAGAGTCCTTAGCTTTTACAAGCTGATTTAAGTTTATGAGACAAGAAAGAGGCAAACAATTCATGTATCTTGTGCCTAAAACTTTCCCAACTTATCACGAAACTTTACTGACTTATCACACATTTTCATTTCATAATTACGAGTATGTCATAGTGTGTAGGAGAGTATGTTCATATTCTTCATTTTTTTGTGTTTGTATGTGGTGTTTTTGGTGTTAGGAGGAGGCCGAGGAGCATCATGAAGTATTTATAGATGCAAATTAGCTCCCTGTTTCACTCTCTCAGCCCTTTCAGTGCTGCCTCATAATTGGTTTCTTTCTGTTGAAATTCTCCTTAACAGCACATGAATGTTGTTATATCCTAATGAGGCAGATTAGAATTTCAGGTGTGTGTGTGTGTGTGTGTGTGTGTGTCTGGAGGGCTGGACTGTGTGTGTCAAGGGGGTGGCTGCATTAGGGGATGTTGTACCTCAGAGCAGATGAACAGAAGTGAGCCCACAGATTGCCGGACTGATGCCTGATCAAGTAACTTTTTCTCTCTCCAGTGTTCAGTGCTGTGCGTGTCTACTCTCTTCTCCTGCTTCTTTGTCAGACCTTTTCATATGTGATTCTGAGCTGTAGCTTTTTTTTTTTTTTTTTTACTTTTTTTTACTTTTTGACAAGTACTTTGGAAAATGAAATTTAGATCTATCTGTCTGTCTGTCCGTCCGTCCGTCCATCATCTATCTGTCTATCTATCTATCTATCAATCATATGTACATATGTGTGTCTATCTGTCTATCATACCAAATGCTACATCAAATGTATATATTATTATTAACAGAATTTCACTTATATTTCTAAAGAATTGCAGTGGAGTTGGAGTCAGATTTTATTTAGGCATTTATTATAAGATAAATATTCCACTGTCAGGATATCAAATACAGTTTTTATTTTATTTTAGCTGATGTTTATCATGAAGGAAAGAAGGATTTTTTTGCTCTATGCTAAACTAAAAGGTTTCTTAAGTTCATCAAGGTTTAATAGCCTTATGGATGTTCTGTTGGGGAAGTTGAAACATGGGCTTTAAATTGTGCTTGGAAGATGTTCCTGTCACTGCCTCTGTGAGTAATTGGTCAGTGTAATTGCAAATGTCTGTGCTAGGATGTATATCACATATTTAATGGGTGTATTTTGCTTGTTTGCACATTTTATTGGGCTGGTTATCATGTCTTTCCATTGCTCCATATTCTGTGGGATGGATTATTGTTGTAAAGTGTAATTTAAGGTAATTGCAAAGTGTATTATTGCAAAAAAAAATTCATTTATTTTTACTGAGATGTCCAATATGTGAGTAACATTGGCTGATTTGCATTTCTGTTTTTCATTTGTGTTTATGTCAATGTGTAGGTTATTAATTAATTATGTACTGCATAAAAGCTATATTGCTATATCTATCTCCATCTTTCTATTCTTTTCTGTTCTATCCCAGAGATTGGCTGATTTCTACACAATCCATCATGCCTGCCATTGTAAACCTGCTCTTCAACACGGTCTCCACCAACACCACCATCTCCTTTTCTCTGGTGCTGCCTCTGGTCAGCATCCTCTCCCTGCTGGTAGGGGTCGGAGGTCACCTGCTCATGTGGTTGGTGTTGATGCGTAACCCACGGCGTCGTTCAAAGCCCAGCTCTGTCCTCCTGTTAAACCTGAGTTTTGCTGATCTGTGTGCTCTACTCACCCTGCCCTGTGTGCTACTAAGCGCTAGCTCTCAGAACTGGCAGCTGGGAGGAGGTGTTTGTGTGTTGTTGAGCTTCATGACCTCCCTGACCGCTGGAGTGGACATCTTCAGCCTGGCTGCCCTTTCTGTGCTGCGTTATCGAATAGTGGCTCCCTCGACACGACCCCCGGCCACCCCTGCGCAGATGTGAGTATCTGAAGGAGCTAAAGAAAAACAGTTGTAAAAAGGGAAAAGTTATATTTGTGAAAGAAATGGAGAAATATTTTATTTATTTATGTTTTTCTGTCGACAAAAAGTAAAGGAAGTGATGGACAAATATTTATTTGAAGTAGGCCTATACTTCGGAATAGCCACATAGCTATGGTACATTAATATGTTTTTGATCAAAGTAGATTTCAAGATTCATTAAATCTCACATAAATTCTCTATATAGGCCTATTTCTTTAAATTATTCCATCACTGGAAAAAATGATAACTTTATGTTTATGATTCACTAAGCACTCTGGGCAGCATGAATTTCCCAAAAGCATCGTAAACATATAAGTAGATCGCTTGGTGCTAATGGTTTCTGCGATCTAACTAGGCTTATGATGCTTTTGGAAAACAAAGCCGTGATTGATTCAGTAAAGGATCCATCACTGATTCAAATTACGGTCTTTTTGAATTAATTGATTAAAAGAACCGGCTCGTAAGAGTCATTTGTTTGTGACTTACGCTGTTTTTGATTCACTAAAAGTATCGACTCATAAGAGTCATTTGTTCACGAATCAGAATGGTAGGTCGCAATATGTTCAGGAAAGGCAAACAGCTCGCTCTTAAACGTGCTTTTATAGTTATTTCGCAGTACAAGAACTTTTTATTTCCTTCTCGCTTTCAATTCGAGATGAAAACTCGGGTATTTATTAGTTTATTTTATAAATACTGACTTATTTTTGCAGCCGCCGTGTAAGAAAAGCTGAAGGGCGCGCTTCCGCTGAAAAACGATCCAGAAAACGCCTGACACGGAGTAAAAATATACTTCTCGCAATGCGAATCAATATGAGATGAAAATCATATTTATTTAAATCACAGTACTTTTTGAAAAGGATCGTTACTCTCATTTACAAAAAAAGTGTATTACCATGACTGATGATATTATTATGGTAATGTATACAAACTGCCTTGGAATACCATAATCCTATGGTATACAAAAGTGCTGTGGTACTGAGATGGTACTATGGTACTTTGAAATGTACCATGATGGATGAAGAGATAAGGTGGTGTCTATTATAGTTCACATCCAAAAAACTGCATGTATATTTATCGTGACTACTACCAAGGTGTAACATTCAAAATACCACAGCAATACATTTTTGTAAGTGTAACACACAATACCACTATATCAAACTATTATGGTAATGCCATCAGGGATATAAAGAGGCATAAAATATATTGAATTCTCTGTATCTGTCTCTCTATTTGGCCCACAGAGCTGGCACTGTTGCTGTTATCTGGCTGGTTTCCATTGCCATGGCCCTACCTAAAGTCACGTACATCCAGTTTGACAGTGGCTGCACGTGGTCGGTGGGCCGCGGTCACTGGCTGGGCTTCCTCGTTCCTGCATTTCTGGTGTATTACGTGGCTCCTCTACTCTGTATCGCCCTGCATTGCGGGCTCATCATCACACACCTGTACCGCTGCCGGGGCACTCTAGCCGCAGACCACCGCAACAAAAAAGCCACAGCCCTTCTCATCGGCTCCACGCTGGTGTTCGCCATCAGCTGGCTGCCTTATTACGTGCTAGAGTTTGTCAATGTTTTATCGCCCTCCCTTAATTCCATCAGCTCACCCGAAAGCCCCACCTCCAGCTCCACCGCCCCGTCGCCGGTGTCAAGTACGGAGGTGTCTTTGCTGTGGGAGGTGGCCTCGCTGTCTGCCATTCTTCTGATTTGTCTGGCGCCTTGCTGGAACCCGCCACTCTACTTCCTGCTATCTAAGCCAGCCCTGAGGCAACTGAGAGGGCTGCTACCCATCATGTACCAACACTGGAGAGCTGCTACCTTCCTACAGCACATAGTGCCAAAACACGCTCCCACACAGCCCCACTCACAGCCTGGGTCTCAACACGTTCCTCAGAACATACTAGCAGCAACGCACCCACAATGAGAACATGCGCACTCAGATCGACATGGTAAGGCACAGCACATACCTGCTTCACAGAAAAGCACACCCACACGCAGGCACAAAGTACACACACGCCACACACACAATGACAGGTATTTTCTGCCAGAGCATCCTCATCCCTGTCATGCTGGCTGAGATGGTGAGTTGCTTAGTAACACTACAGAGAGGAACAGAAACATAAGACCATGGACCTCTGCATTTATGGCTCAGCATCACATTTTACAATGTTCCAGAATGCCAGCTGCTCTCTTCCCCTTTTTCAAAATCTCTCTCTCACACTAAAAACGTATCACAGCAGATTTTTATCACCAACTCGGTTGCGCTCACACACATTAGCGTGTTCTCGACAACATATGTGTTCATTTTTAATTAGCTTGTTTCTGATTGTGCCGCTTGTGCGGTGAGTAATAGATTAGATTTGTGTGGGCTGGTACTGTATATCAGATAGATCGTCTATAAAGGCTAAATGTAGTGCGTTTGAGTCTCACTTGCTGATCATTGATGTTATGAATCATCGATATGTGCTGTAATGAGTTTTTTGACAGTCATTGTCAGCCTTATGTGAAATGCAATGCACTGTGATTTCGGAAATGGGAAAAGTATATAAATATTTCCCATTAATGACAGAGGCATGGCTGAGAGAACTCAGCAGCTCTCAGAACTGTGTCACCTGCGGATGAGTCATCCTACTTCACAAGATTTTTTTCATTCTCTGCTGATATTGTAGCCAGTGTAATAAAATGTGGATCTGAATTGATCCGGCAATTTTTCTCCTTGAATTTCCATTCCCCATGCTCCTCCCTCCTAATAAGTCCATCTCTTTTCCCTGATCTGAACTGAGAGGAGGGATAAAAGAAAAGGATACAGCATACAGAGTTGAAAAAGAAAAGTTTTTCGTTTACAAAAACGTACAGGCAGAGATGAAGACAGATGCTAATACCATGGTTATCTGATAAACCAAAACCATTATATTAGCATGGTATATGTCCCAAAACCATATATTAGCTAGTGCTGTTACCATTAACTCAAGCTAAAACAAATTTTTTGTAAAAAAAATTAATTACAACTAATATATATATTACAAAAATATAAACTACATAAACACTGAAAAAGCAACAAAATTAACAAAACTTAAAATATCGAAAATAAAATAATAATAAAATATCTTAATAGTATATAGATATTAAAATGATACTGGTATTAGCATGATAAATGTCCAAAAAATTAAAATGATACTGGTATTAGCATGATAAATGTCCAAAAACTATGGTATTAACATGGAACATGTCCCAAAACCATGGTATTAACATGATATATGTGACCCTGGACCACAAAAAAGTCTTAAGTCGCTGGGGTATATATTTGTAGCAATAGTCAACAATGCATTGTATGGGTCAAAATAACGTTTTGTTCTTTTATGCCAAATTCAGGGTATTAAGTAAAGATCATGTTCCATGAAGATATTTTGTAAATTGCCTACCGTAAAAAATGAATTTTTGATCAGTAATATGCATTGCTAAGAACTTCATTTGGACAGCTCATTTGGACAACTTTAAAGGTGATTTTCTCAATACTCAGATTCCAGATTCAAATAGTTGTATCTCGGCCAAATATGGTCCTATCATAACAAACCATACATCAATGGAAAGCATATTTATTCAGCTTTCAGTTGATGTCTAAATCTCAATTTCAAAAAATTGACCCTTATGACTGGTTTTGTGGTCCAGGGTCACATAGATCATAAAATCAGAAAAGTATTTTGAGCATGTTACCATGTTATTCTTAGAAATACAATAAAGTACCATAATACATCAATTTCAATACCATGCTAGTATATTTCAAACTACCATATTATCATCATCTAATGCCATCACTGTACCATGGTACCACCACAGTACTTTTTTGTAAAGGGTTCCAAAACTATGGTATTACTATTATGTCTTGTCCAAAAAAGAAAAAAATAGGGTGATACCATTGTATGTTTTATACCCTGCTATTCAGGCATCGGTTTTTAACTTGGCAAAATCTTTTTCCGGGTCTATAATGTGACAAAGTCTGTACTGGCCCCTCTCTGTCAATCATTCATCTCTCCAGAACAACAAATCTGTGCCCTTCTTTTATTCACATGTCTTCTTCTGAAATGTATTACAGAGTGGCACTTATGGTAAGCTTTGCATCCAAGGCTGGGCATTTTATAAAATAACTCCCAGGTTAGAAATCACCTAAAAGATCAAAAAGATCAAGAGAGGCTGTCTTTCTGCTGATGCCTGTTATTTGACAATATAACAAAACCAATGAATGGGTTTGTTTCCATGGGTTTTTAAAGTTGACTGGAAAATTGGTTTGTTTTGCTGTAATCCCTTTTAATAAACCAGCAAAACACCAGCCACGCAAGTGACCATTTACATTTTTTTTGCTAATCTGATGCAACGTCCCCTTAGACCCCAATGAGCTAACAGCAGTTCAAAGAGGTCGCCGTTAAAGTGCAGACAGGCAGACGAGAACAACGATGAGAATGGGGTTGAGCTGTCTCACAATTACGCTGACAGCATCACCTATTCAACGCGCTCGCAAGAGGTACCCACTTAAACTCACTCGTTATCTACTGTAATTATAACAGTCATATTTTGGGGGGTTTACTGAATAATTAGAGTTGTCAACGCTCACATCAAACTCCTTTCAGACTCCTTTCAGAGAGCCGGCGAGGTCTGATGAGATGTAATTAACACTGCACACTAGCATCTGCGACATGAGCTCAGCATGCTCCACTTATCCCTCTCGACCCTCTTTGTCACCATGTGATGCCCCAGACCATCACGGACTGAGGCGGTCTTGCTCTGTGTGATTGGAAGACTGCTGTGGAGCTGCACTGAGCTGGCAATGTGACATGCAATCTGTCACATGTACCTAAAATACGATCCTCTGCTCTCCATGAGTGGTAAAACAGCAGGCTTATTTGCATCATGATTTTTAAGTATATACATGTATTTAATAATCTTTACTGACATATAACATTACATATGTATTTACAAAGCAATTGCAGATGTGTGTGATGAGGAAAACACAAAATAAAAAGGTGTTAAATGACTATAATAATAAACATCATTTAAAGGGGTCATATGATGCTGCTAAAAAGAACATTATTTGGTGTAATGAAATGTGTTTATGTGGTTTAAGGTAAAAAAAACACATTATTTTCCACATACTGTACATTATTGTTTCTCCTCTATGCCCTGCCTTTCTGAAACGCGTCGATGTTTACAAAGCTCATCATTCTGAAAAGCGAGGTGTGCTCTGATTGGCCAGCTATCCAGTGCGTTGTGATTGACCGAATATCTCAAGCGTGTGATGGAAATGTTACACCCCTTACAATATTGTGATGCCCTGTCCAGCCGGAAGGACGAGACAAAAACATTAAAACCCATTATAAATGAGGCATTTGTTGTATCCAGTGGGGACATAATTACGGATTATAATGACTTATACGTGTTCTTTTTTTAACAGTCAGCATTGCGCCGGCGTAAACATAAAACCATGTTTGCATTTGTGATCGTAGAAATGACAAATAACAAGCGCTTACTCTACACTCCCATAAACTTGCGTTTGAATCGTCAGTGGCAAATTCTTTAAATAAAAACGTACTTACAGATTGTGAGTCAGAACAGCCAGCATTGTAGTCCGGGATATGAAACCTCCTACAGTCCTCCATAAAATGTGCTGCACTCATCTGGATATTTTGGTTAAACTGTTCTGGAACAGTGTTGTAAATACACTTAACCACTGATTTCTAGTCGTGTAATCTTTTGGAAAGCCAAACAAAGTAGTTCGCTTTCACAACTAAACAGCGTCACACACCGCGGCCTTAAGTGAGGGGAGGCCTGAGGCCTAGAGTGAGCGGCGGCCTAGAGTATGCGGAGGTCGGCTTGAGTGAGCAGAGGCGAGCGGGCTTGAGAACGGCGCGGCCGGCGGATTCGACGAAGGAGTGTCCGGCGAACTTGCGGCAACCACATGTGATGACCCCTGGGCTGGAACTCCGCTGTCGTCCAGTGGCACCCGAGGCCCGAGCCCACGCGAAGTTGATTTATGAATTCCTCAGCGACCAGCACGGATCATCTCTAGGCATGATGAAGCGGATATCGTCTTCTTTTGGAAAGCCAACCAAAGTAGTTTCACTTTCACCACGAAACACAGCGCCTTCACGACATGGCGGCGGTGGCGGCCACAACATACTACAGCGAGACTAAAGTTACGCCTCCTTTCTTTGCGTGAACATTTGGCACCGTTATTCCCAATGTTCCCTACATCGTGAGTAGACATGTAGGCATCATATGACCCTTTTTAAAAACACCAGTCAACCGGTTGATTTCTTAAATAAGAAAATTCTGTTGCTGCAACAGCCAGATCATTCTGAATACAAAAAATAAATGTGACGTCTGTGTGGTATGAAGATCCTCTGAGCCAAATTTGGAGAGAACTGGACAACATCGTGGAAGGAGAACAGTTTATCAAAATCCAATTTGGCAGATGGGAGACATTGTAACAAACTCTCTCAAACACATTTAAACGAAGCCACAAACAATGGGATACACCAATCCATTGAGTGTTTGATACTATATATTAAAGTGCCATAGGGGTAACAGATACAAACCAAGCAACTCCACATATAAACACCATTCACCCCTCCCCTAATATGACAATAATGTGGGGGGGAGGAGGTCGGAGAGTGGGGGGGTGAAGGGGGGTTGCGCGGGAGTTGAAAACAGAACCAAGGGGACAGTTCCTTCAAAACAGTCCAGGCAATACGTTCTACAAAAACCTGTACTTCCAGCGTTGTTTGACCGTTGCCAACAATTTTGTCCCAAGCGTTCCAATACCGGCGATGGCACGATGAATCAGTCAATGAATAATCCACAGACCGTCGGTTAATTGGCATCTCCCACATGCATTTCGCAGTTTAATTTATCGTACACAGTCAAATAGTGCAACTTGACTCAAGACCTCGTGTAACATACACTTAATTTAATCATAAGGCTCAGGGATTCAATAGAAAACCATTTTCCCATCTCTGGCCTAACAAAGGATGCAAACGGTGAGCTATACCTCAAACATCCTGCCTCTCTATTAAAACCAACCATCCCCCTACTTCACTTACTCTCTCCACTTATATTGGAGTCCTCACCCGCATACCTGAGGATGAAGCCCCCTAGTGTTGATGAGACGAACTACAGTAACAGTAATTCAATATAGAACTGTTACACACCCTCCCCTTTAGGAAAAGGCTGAACAGCCCCAAAGAAGGGTTTCAATTTCTCAACATGATATGTGACAATGCCATCCGGATTATCTAGCATTTTTACTTTATAATTAACCTTGTTAACCTGTGACACTACTTCAGCAGGACCTTGCCACTTAGCTGCTAACATCGCCATAAAAGCGTCACCTGCACGAGACAGCAGATGAGTGAGTATCCAGACTAAATCTCCTGGTTGGTATTGTACTGATCTTCTTCGGAGATCATAATATCGGGCCTGTCGTTCCTGAGGTCTATTGACATTCTCCTTCACTTTTCCAAGCATTACTTTCTGCCGCTCTTGCAAACTATATGCTGAATGGTCAGGGTTTGGAGGCTTATATACCAACCGTTCCAATGGGCCTTTCAACTTCTGCCCTAAGGCGATCTCAGCTGGAGTATGACCTGTGCTCTCCTGCCAGGCGGAATTGATGGCATAGCGAAATTCAGCAACCCACCGGTTCCATTGTCGGTGATTATCTCGGACATAGGAGGCTAGCATCGTCTTGAGAACTCTATTGACACGCTCGGTAAGATTTGTCTGGGGATGATAGGCAGTGGTAAGTTTCTGTACCACTCCCCACTGCTTACAGGTTTCATTCAGCAGTTGGGAAGTGAACTGCGGTCCTCTGTCCGATACGAGGTACACTGGTGTTCCCCACCTCGTAAAGATGTCTTTAACTAAAATATTAGCTATTAGAGGGGTCTTTGCAGATCTCATTGCGAACAGTTCGACCCACTTGCTGCAATAGTCCACTACCACCAGCAGGTACTCATTCATACGAGTGCTTTTAGGGAATGGCCCCATCAAGTCAACCCCCAGCATGTACCCTGGTTCGACCACTGGTGTGGACTGGAGACGCCCTGCCAGTTTAGAGATGCGGGGTTTATATTGTTGGCATATTTGGCATTCTTTACACATCTTCCAGACATCTTTTCGAATCTCAGGCCAATACATTACCTCTAGTAACCTCCGTAATGTCTTCATACGCCCGAGATGCCCACTTAATGGACTGGCATGTACATACTGCAGACAATGTTCACGCAGTTTAGGTGGCATGACAACTTGCAAACTCTGACCCCCATTCTTGTCAGTGGTACTTCTGAAGAGATACCCATTCTGGTTAACATAATGCATACGGTGGAAACTTGCGTTACCATCCTTTACCTCAGCCCACAACGGTTGGAGAGTAACATCTTCCTTCTGTTCTCTGCCGATATCCTCCCAGCTCACCGGCAAATCATATGGTTCACTATTTGCTTGCGAAAGGGCTATGGTCCCTTGGATCTCCTCCTCCAACCCCTGTGACAATGTATCCGGAACTAGGTTACACTGACCTTTCCGATACTTTACTATGAACTCAAAGCTTTGCAGCCTAATTGCTCATATCGTGAGACGGGATGAAGGTCGGGGTTGGTTGAAACCCCAGGTAAGAGCGGAATGATCTGTCAGAACGTCAAAACGACGGCCTTCCAGGTATTCACGCCATTTCTCCACAGCCCACACAACTGCCAAGCATTCTTTCTCTGCTGTTGAATAGGCCTTTTCAGCTTCATGTAGGAGTCTTGAAGCATATGCTATGACACTTTCTCCCTGCTCTGACTCTTGAGTAAGAACAGCTTCGAGCCCGATGTTACTAGCATCAGTCTGCATTTGAAAGTCGCGACTGAAATCAGGGGGTCGCAACACAGGGGCTTTCTGAAGAGCTTCTTTCAAGGTTTCAAAAGCTCGCTGACACTCTGCGGTCCATTCCCATCTAGCCTCTTTCTTCTTTAGAGCATGGAGAGGGGCTGCCTATTCGGAGAAATGGTGAATAAAGCGGTGGTACCAACCCGCTAACCCAAGAAAGCGCTGAACTTCCTTCACAGTCTTGGGAATGGGGAAGTTTTTTATGGCTTCTACCTTTGAGGGTTCTGACCTCACTCCCCCCTCTGAGACAACATGTCCAAGAAAAGAAAGGGATTTTTGGAGGAGGTTACACTTCTTCAGGTTCGGCGACAAACCTGCAGCCTCCAACTCAGCAAATAGCTGACGGAGATGTCCATAATGCTCCTGGACATTGGTAGAATAGATCAAAATATTGTCAATATAGACGAAGCAAAACTTGCCAATGAACTTCCGCTGGATGAAATTAATCAATCGTTGGAAAGTTGCTGCAGCATTTTTCAGCCCAAAAGGAAGACGTAAGAATTCATATTGGGCAGTTTTGGTGACAAACACAGTCTTAGCGATGCTGGCCTCTTCCACGCATACCTGCCATTAGCCACTCCTCAATCCGTTGTACTAAAACCGTAGCTCCGTAAGAGAAGTAAAGATGTTGTGCACTTGTGGCATAGGAAAGCCATCAAGAGGGGTCTTGGCTTTAAGAGCTCTATAGTCAACACAAAAGCGCATACTCCCATCCTTCTTTGGTACCAGCACTACTGGGGCAGCCCAGGGAGAGGTAGATGGTCTGATTATTCTTTTCTCCAGCATTTTAGCCATTTCGTCATCTATAAACTTTTGTTTATGGACAGGCGTAGAATATGCTTTTCTCCTGACCGGTATTTCATCCTTAGTATTAATTCGATGCGTAATGTTGGAAGTACATCCCAGCAAATCTGTGCACACCGTGGTCCATCCGAACAACAGCTGTTCTAGCTATCGTTTTTGACTTCGTGAAACCTCAGCTGCATCAACCAGTCCTTTTATCACTGTTCGGTTAGCTTCACTCATCTGCACAGATGGAAGCGCTACGTGCAGTCTAGTAGCGGAAGACAATCCATCAGCAAGTTTAAAGCTGGCAGGAGCAATAAAATAATGTGACTTCTCCTCTTCAGGGAATATATAGGATGCGGCAGCAAAATCCAACTTCATACCAGAAATAGACAGAAACTCAAGTCCGATAATGAGAGGAAAGGTCAAATCATGATTCCTCATCACAAATACCCTAAACCGATATACTTGATCATGCACTACACAGTGTAGAGAAAATTTTCCTAATGCGTGCTGTACATGACCGTTGGCAAGTGAGAATGTTTGACCCTTACTGGACTGCAAAGACTCCCCTTCCTGCTTAATCTGATCCCAGAAAGACTCTTGGATTAAAGAATAAGGCTTCCGGTGTCAATAATTGCTTTCAAATGATGGTTACAAATATTCAAAGGCAACGTCAGAGTTATCATGGGGGGTTGGTAAACCTCTGTATATACAGCAATGTTATGGCTGTTGGGACGTCCTCGGCCTGGCTTTCCTCCTCCACGTAATGTTGCTTGCTCTGCTTGTTTTTGCCTCCAAAAAACTCTCTCTTCATTCAGATCACGTTCCACCAGCGTGCCTACACGCACTAACTCTTCTATCGTAGACACAGTCCCTCTCAGAATGCTGGCAATGCGCGGATTACAGTTCCTCAATATAGCTTGAAGAATCTCACGCTCTGTCATGGCGGGCTTCAATCTTAGACATAGAGCTCTATATTGATAAACAAAAGAACGAATGTTCTCATCCACTGCCTGCTTTCGTTCCCTAATCCTTCTCTCTGCTTCCACCTCGTGGTCTTCAGGTAAAAATGACTGCAGAAAGACCGTTTTAAATTGTGTCATGACTTGACATGTGCCTTTTCAGCTACCCACCTGTCCTTGGCTGTATGGGTGAGAACGGATGGTAACATAAACAAAATCTCAGCATTACTTAAAGGTTGGATGGCCAGATACTTTTCGCATTTCTCCAGATAGGCAATGGGGTCTTCCCCATCCAAACTACTGAATTTTGGAAAGTCAAGTTTTATGGGAGTTTTGAACTGAATAGAACGAGAGTAGATTTCTGGAAGTGGAGTTGAATGTCCGGCAGGAGTGGAAGTAGCATCTCTCCGCTTAAGACAATCTATGACTGCTCTACCCAAATCTTGGATGCTTTCCTCTAAGACCTGTTTTATTCGTTGACATTCATTCTTAGCCTCGGTAACAATTGCTTCATCTCGTTGGTTCAAAGACCTTTCATAAGCCTTGAGTGGTAGCAAACCACTATCTTCAACTTCCTTCCCCTCATCAGCCTCCTGCTCAGGCTCCAGATAAAGACTACTGAATGACCGAATCAGGTCTCGGACAGGTTCCCGACGCACAATAAATGCATCTGAATTATAGTTAGGCTCTATGAGATACTCACTCCCAGTCTCGGCAGGGTCAGTCGCCATCTAGAAAATTTATGAGAAAGTATGACCTTCAGAATGAGTATTCATGCAATAGATTGATTGGCAGGGGTATAAACACTCTATACAAAACTTTTCTCATATAAATGAATTACCTCCCAAGTAAGTACACACTGCTTTACTCAATATAATTGGGATGGTCCCTGTTCGGGCGCCATTTTGTGTAACAAACTCTCTCAAACATCAATTTAACGAAAGCCACAATAAAAATATGGGATACAATCCATTGAGTTTTTGATACTGATATATTAAAGTGCCATAGTGTATACAAACAAGCAACACCCACACATAAACAACCATTTCACCCCCTCCCCATAATCAAGTCAAGTCAAGTCTGCTTTATTGTCAATTCTTCCACATGTACAGCACATACACACAGAGAATTGAAATTGCGTTACTGTCAGACCCTTGGTGCATACAGATAATACTAACAGTAGAACATAAATACAGATATACAGATTAAATATAAAATACAACTACACAAATATACAAATAAGGTAAAATGTAAAAAAAAAAATATAAAGCAGCAGAAGGCACATGGCAGTTAGAGTGCAAACCAGTGAAGTAAACAAAAGTGCAGATATAATGATTTTGTAGTGCAAAAGAGCTTATTCAGTCTGATTTAAAGTGACAGTGTGTGTGTGTGTGTATTTGTTAGGGGGGAGTGGGAGAGTCCGTCAGATGGTCAGAGTTCAGTGGTGCGTGGGGCGAAAGAGGGGAGGGGGGGCAAGGTCGGAGGGAGTTCAGCTTCCTGACAGCCTGATGGATGAAGCTGTCCTTCAGTCTGCTGGTCCTGTCCTGGAGACTCCGCAGTCTCCTCCCTTATGGCAGCAGACTGAAGAAGCTGTGTTTTGGGTGGGTGGGATCACCTGCAATGCAGAGGGCTTTGCGTGTGAGACGGGTGTTGTAGATGTCCTGAAGGGAGGGGAGAGAGGCACTAATGATCTTCTCAGCTGCTCTCACTATGCACTGTAGTGTCTTGCGGCAGGATGCATTGCAGGCGCCATACCACACAGTGATGCAGCTTGTCAGGATGCTCTCGATGGTGCCTCTTTAGAAGGTGCACATGATGGGGGCCGGGGCTCTGGCTCTTCTCAGTTTGCGGAGGAAGTAGAGACGCTGCTGTGCTTTCTTGGCCAGTGCTGCGGTGTTGTCAGTTCAGGAGAGATCCTCTGTGATGTGCACACCCAGGAACTTGGTGCTGCTCACCCTCTCCACAGTCACATCATTGACGGACAGAGGAGCATGCTGAGTGCACACTCTCCTGATGTCAACAACAATCTCCTTCGTCTTCTCCACATTCAGAGAGAGGTTGTTGTCACTGCACCACCCGGCCAGGCGGCTCACCTCGCTCCTGTTGTTTGTCTCATCTCTGTTGCTAATGATACCCACTACAGTCGTGTCATCCGCAAACTTAATAAGGAGGTTGGAGTTGTGTGACGGTGTGCAGTCGTGGGTCAGCAGAGTGAAGAGGAGGGGGCTCAGCACACATCCTTGGGGGGCCCCAGTGTTCAGTGTGATGGTGCTGGATGTGTTGCTGCCGACCCGAACTGCCTGAGGTCTTCCAGTCAGGAAGTCCAACAGCCAGTTGCACAGCGAAGTGTTGAGCCCCAGCTGGACCAGTTTGTGAATGAGCTGTTGAGGGATGATTGTGTTGAATGCTGAACTGAAGTCTATGAACAGCATTCTGACGTATGAGTCTTTTTTGTCCAGGTGTGTGAGTGCTGAGTGGAGGGTAGTGGCGATGGCGTCATCGGTCGAGCGGTTGGACCGATATGCAAACTGGAAGGGGTCCAGGGAGGGGGGAGGGCAGACTTGATGTGGTGCATGACTAGCCGTTCAAAGCACTTCATGAGGATGGGGGTAAGTGCAACTGGACGGTAGTCATTGAAGCAGGATGGAGACGACTTCTTCGGGACTGGAATGATGGTGGTAGCTTTGAAGCATGTGGGGACAACAGCCTGGCTTAGCGAGATGTTGAAAATGTCTGTGAAGACATCAGTGAGTTCCACTGCACAGTCTCTCAGTACACGCCCAGGAATGTTGTCAGAACCCGGAGCTTTGCGTGTGTTGATCCTGCTGAGGGATCTCCTCACGCTGTCCGGGGACAGCGTCATCACCTGGTCGCCGGGAGGAGGTGGAGTCTTCTGTGCAGTGGTGCTGTTTTGTGCCTCAAAGCGAGCGAAGAAGACGTTCAGCTCGTTCAGCAGAGAGATGGTGCTGTCACAGGTGCGTGGTGAGGGCTTGTAGTCCGTAATGGTCTGTGTCCCCTGCCACAGGCTCTGACTGTCTCAGCTGTCGCTGAAATGATGGGCTATCCTCCTGGAGTACTGTCTTTTTGCCTCTCTGATGCCACGGGAAAGGTTGGCCCTAGCTGTCTTCAAGCCCACCTCATCTCCAGCTCTGAAGGCAGCGTTCCGCGTCTTCAGGAGTCTGTAGACCTCCACTTGTAAGCTCCTCTCTGGGTGGTGTAAACAAAGTCTAGAATGTTGTTTCCCCGAGTTGGAAAGTCTATGTGTTGGTGCATTTTTGGGAACACACTCTTAAAGTCTGCATGGTTGAAATCCCCAGCCAAGATGAGAAAAGCATCAGGGTGGGCTGTCTGCTGCTCACTGATGTGCTGGTACAGTTAATTTAGTGCCTCGCTCCTGTTGCTGTTGTTGGAGCTGGGAGAAATGTATACAGCAACGAGCAGTATGGCTGTATATTCCCTCGGTAGATAGAATTGCCGGCACTTAATAATCATAAACTCCACCAAGGGTGAGCAGTGTTTGCAGACCACAACAGCATCGCGGCACCACGCGTCATTGATGTAAACACAAAGCCCTCCGCCGCGGGTCTTACCTCCCTCGACGCGAGCTCTGTCCGCTCGATAGCATGTCAGCTGATCGAGATGAATAGCGCAGTCCGGAACGCTGTTGTTGAGCCATGTTTCCGTGAACACAAAAACACAACAGTCTCTTACAGTCCTCTGAGTTGAGCGTAGTAGTCGGATGTAGTCCAGTTTATTGTCCAAAGAGCATACGTTAGCCAGTACGATGGTGGGGATAGCTGGCTTGTGTGGGTTAGCCGCTAGCCTAGCCCGGATACCTCCGCGCTTACCCCTCTTCTGCTTCCTCTCACGCCGCTCGTGGCGCCTCCGCTGTGGGCGAGATGCAGTAGTGGGGGTCGGTGATGGTGTGGTCCTCCGGAGCAGACCGAGATCCCGCAGCTCTTCGGCGTGCGCAGAGTTTAACTCTAAAAATGTGGTTCTGCCGACATCGAGCAGAAACTCACGACTGTATGCGCGCTTAGAGACAGATAGACGCGACGAATACGTACAAAAACACTGCGACTCACAAGACAAAAAACACGAAAACACCTTTCTGTCGGGAGAGAGAGAAGCCGCAGTGTGTGAACACGCCACCATCTTTCCAGTATAATATGTACAAATAAGTTCCTTCAAAACAGTCCAGGCAATACGTTCTACAAAAACCTGTATTTCCAGCGTTGTTTGGCCGTTGCCAACAATTTTGTCCCAAGCGTTCCAATACCGGCGATGGCACGATGAATCAGTCAATGAATAATCCACAGACCGTCGGTTTTTAATCCATTGGCATCTCTCACATGCATTTCGCGGTTGAACTTATCATACAGTCTAATAGAGTAACTTGACTTAAGACCTCGTGTAACATACACTTAATTTAACATAAGGCTCAGGGATTCAGTAGAAAACCATTTTCCCATCTCTGGCCTAGCAAAGGATGCAAACGGTGAGCTATAACTCAAACAACCTGCCTCTCTATTAAAACCAACCACCCCCCCCTACTTCACTTACTCTCTCCACTTATATTGGAGTCCTCACCCGCATACCTGAGTGTGAGCCCCCTAGTGTTGAGGAGACGAACTACAGTAACAGTAATTCAATATATAGAACTGTTATCATACTCTGCACGCAGGGGAATCTGTCTGTACAGAAGCAGATTTTATATTTACATTTACATTTAGTCGTTTAGCAGACGCTTTTATCCAAAGCGACTTACAGTGCATTCAGGCTATAAATTTTTTACCAGTATATGTGTTCCCTGGGAATTGAACCCATGACCTTTTGCGCTGCTAACACAATGCTCTACCACTGAGCCGTAGGAACCTTTTAGGTTTTAGATTTTAGGCCAATTTATAACAATGTAACAACCCCCAAACAACTCATTTGTGTCCATATGACAAAGTGTTATGAAGATACATCTTTGTTTGCTGTTGATTCTTGACTTTTAAATGTTTCAGTAACTTTGTTTTGTGCATGGTCCGAAGATCACCTCTAGCCAAATGTAGCAAAGATATGCACAAATTAGGAGGAGCAGCAAAAACGTCATTATGTAAATGTCAGACAAGTTAGGCTGAGACTCTAAAATGGGATATCAGTGGACTTCGCATAAGATAAAGAATAAGAAGAAACTGTAAGTTTATTAATCAGATTGTATGATTTATGATTATTACACATTAATGAAAATGACCTCAATATGCTTTATAAGCTTGGTCTGAACATCTGAGATAAATTCGGTCAGAAGATTTGTAGGCAGAGTATGGGTGATAATGAAAACACAACGTTCAATCAGCTATGAATGCGGGAAGGAGGAATTTTTCTCTAGTCTACACCAAAGGATGGTGTGTCAAGCAGGAACAGAAGGTCGAGGGATTTTTGAGGGGCGTGATAGGGCTCGGTTAAGTGTTGGGGGTGTACTGGTGAGACCACCATATGCGCATGGAGAGTGAGACGGGAACAAGTCAGACTGCTTCCAATATACTTAGCTTCTTGGACCCTAATAATAGTTCATTTAAACTAAGATCAGAGAAACAGACAAGAAGATCAATTGGTCTTCGCAGAAATTATTAAAAAGCCTGTGAGGAAACATTTTTACCTCCACCTGTGACATAAATGATGCTTGATGTGGCTGCAATAAAACTTAATGACCACTCAATAATTCATGCAGTGCTTGAAAACGCCAGGGTTACAGGAGAAAGATATCTCGAAGGATACGCTTTATGTGTCTGGGAAGGGTAGAGAGGCGGAGAGCTGTGATTCAAACAAAGTACTTATCAAGGACAAAGCTTCTTGAACACTTATATGTAGGAGAGAGAGAGAAATAGAGAACAGATGCAGCACTTGGTTGTACTCTACTAGACACTGAAGTCAAATGGCTCTTGTTTGTAGAATAGGTGCGTTGTGGTCTTGGTGGGGCGTGTGGTCAGCAAAAGATGCCGTACCAACTCTAGCATAGCCATTTATTAAAAAAATTATATATATATAGATATTATATAGTTAGGGTATAATAGGTGTCTATAAATAGAAAACCACAAAAATACACACTACACACATTTTTGATTAGCTGTTCATTTTTGTTACATTTTGAATGCATTTTACGAAAAAAATATATATAAAATAATTAACATGCTAATCAAAAATGTTTAAAAAATAATCGAATCATCATAACCAACCCCAATCCAGGGGTCCAATAAATCGAATTTCCAGGGCAGCATTAGTATTAATAAAAATAGCGATAAATAGAATATAAAACCATTAGTTACCTTAATCTGAGATTGATAGAGACATACAGAGAGATTGGGAGCATTCAGGTAACGACTGGAATGAAGAGGCGTGTCTACGGTGCGGGGGCGGGGCTACGAGCTCTCATCTGAAAAGCCACTATTATAAAGACTTAAAGGGACTCACAGGTGTACAGTAGTAATACGTGAGTCACACAGCGCAGCCGTTCGCAGAGAAGCGATTAAATGTTTACTATTAAGTCAGAGTGAGAAAAAGGAGCGTTTTTGCGCGGTTAGGGTCACACTGGGAGCGTTTCTTTTTCAGACTACAGCCATGTGATGGCATATGAGTCGAGTGTAATGTAACAATCCCCACCGACGCTTGTGCAGTGTTTGACGCTCAGTGACATGACATGGACGGCGGAGTGTCTCACTGAGAGCAGATGAACTGAAGAACGATGTCGGACCAGGTAAAATCATCGCTTTTCCGTGTGTGTTTGCATGTGTGTGTGTGTGTGTTTGTGTGTGTGTGTGTGTGTGTGTTGTGTGTGTGTGTGTTTGTGGTGTGTGTGTGTGTCTCTCTGTGGGTTGTAGGGTCCTTCACATGTTTGGGATGTTCGCCGGTGTGTGTGAACACACCCTCTCTTCTTCTGCAGCCATTGTGTTGACTTTGTTTCTGTAGGAGTGATTGTGTTTGAAAATATTCCTGTGCTGAGACAATCCTAGGTTTATTTCTAACATTATAGTTTTATTATAGTTTAGTGTCCTTGTAATGATAAAATGGTTAAAAATAGCTATATTGATAATTATAATCACTATTTGCAAGTCCTCCTATTATAGTCTGGAATTTATTTATGATTTGCATACTACTTCAAAATTCATGATTCAAATTCAGATTTTTTTTTATGATTAAGAGTAACTGTTTAGAGCTGGCCTCACCCCAAGCATCATACTACATCATATTGCCTCACTGTCTGTCCCACAATAAAGTCTATGACTAATTAATTACCTCCTTTCAATTAGTATAATTGGCTGTCTATGTGTGTCTTGCATGTCTGACACCGGATCAGGCGTACTAGGTCCCCAGCACACCTGCAGTGCTGCGGCTAGATTAATTGTCATATTAATATTGATGCCAGTTGCCCTTGCAAGCAAACACAGTAAACAGTTTAAGAGCTCTCTTGGCGATTTTGCTTGATGGAGATAGATGGACGAAGCCCTCAACAGCCTTGAGCCTGAGAAAACTCATTAGGTCCCTCGTCGTTTTGGACTGTTGGGATGTTTATGCCACTCCTTTAAAGCAAGTGATGCTTGTTCATGTGAATGGATGCACTGCTCAGTGTTTTGACCCACTTTTGTATAGTGTGCACAACCCTAAAGTCCCAGAGGATCACGATCCTCCTTCCTTGCACATGGATTGTTTCTATACATTATTAAGTTAGATATCATAAGGACTGCCGTTGTTCTTGATGTTCAGATTTATCGGGTGAAAGTCTTTGCCTCTGATGTATGTTTTTACTTGTCTTCAGTTTTCACAGGGTTATGGCTTAACTTTATCAGCTGCGCCCCCGCTTCGCAGGGGCAGCACTCCCTTGCCAATCAAGCATCAGCTGAGGCGAGAGGAAGCTGTGTCTGAGGATTACGATTGGACGCCAGGGCGCGATGAGGCTGCTACTCCGCAAATCAGCATCAGCACTATCCAAGATTCTCCTTCAGCGAAACCGCCGCAGCAAAAGTACCACGGACCCCTTCGGATAGTACTACTGGGCCAAAACGGAGTGGGCAAATCCTCTCTGGCACTTTGCCTTGCTGGACTGTCAGACAGATCACTCTCTATAGACTCTGAAACCCAAGCAACCGGTAAAGATTATATTCATACACCCTTCTTATGCTCAGCATCAAGCATCAGGATGCCAAGGACTGTAGTACTATATTTAGATTTGCTTTGGATGAAACACACTTATCACCTCACAGACACCTGAGATCACTAGTGTAAGGCTCTCAGGATTTGATTGGAAAAAGCGGAGTGGGTGCCGTGAAGGCATCCATCTTATTTCAGGTCTTTCATCATCTTGTGTCTTAATGAGGTGGGAGAGAAGCAGCAGAGTACTGCCTCTACACAGACACTTTCTGCACAAACAGAGCATGTAATTTACTAGGGGATAAAGAGCCAATCAGACACACAGATAGGTTTTTTTTCCTCTTACCTGAGCTGACTGTCTTTGTGCATCGATTCTGCACTGGATAAATTGTTACCCAACTGTCTCGAGTCCAATTCTGAACTTACCTTTCAAAATTCTTTTGTATTCTTCCCACAGATATATTATTATACGTTTGATCCCGTGAAATTGCCAGTTTCTGCTCAACTGTAGGAATAAAATTAGATGCTAATTAGTGATTTAGATAACAAGTGATTTCGTTTTATGCTTGAGTGTCGGTTTTTAAAAGAAATGTTTTTGTGTGTGTGTGTTGTAGATGAGGGTTACCAGCGGCGAGTGACCGTAGATGATGAGGACAGCACAATTTTAGTATATGACAGCTGGAAACAGGTGAGTCAGACACTCAAGCATGCTGAGGTTTGCGTGTTTCGGATTCTTTATTTTGTATTTTATTAAATGGCTTTCAGAAAAAAACATAAAACAGGGAGTTAAACTTGTGCAATTGAGCCAGAACAGCCTGTAGACTCTATACATTTTTTAAATGTATTATTATTTTCATATTCTAATGAATTGATTTGAAGATTACAGTAGTTTCCCTACTGATTTACATTCATAGAATGTTTAACATTCAAAATGTAACCAATAGTGATTTCATCATAATATATGAACATTAAATAGTGATTGGTCTTGCCTTCCCTGTGTAAACGTAAACATGTATTGCTGTTGATTCTTGTATTCACCCAACAGAAAACAAGATGCATACTTATTGTCATGACAACAGCAAGTGACTGATGCAAAATTTCATTTTTAACATAACTAAAGTCCAAATTCTATGCTTACCAAACACGATTCTTTTGCAACCTTTTGAGAGCTGGTATTTGCTTTAGGAAATGCAAATCTTCTATTCTAATGTCTTCACTGCACTGTTTGGGAACTGTAGTTTGTCAAGCTCCAATTTAAACACGATGTATGTATGATGTCTCAGTCTTTTCTCTTCTACCCAGACATTTTTAAAATGTTTCAAAAATGGAAAAAAAAGGAAGAAATACATTTTTGGAGTGACAAAGTTGAGCACATTATTAGATAATTTTGGGGTGAATTATTCCTTTAAAAATGCTCAACATTTAAAAGTAATAATGATTGAACTGCTACATTTAATGACCTTACATGAGGATGTAGGTAGTTTGGTGTGAAGATTGCTGAATTAAAAATTGTTCCAGATCAGAGACAGCGATGACAAGCATATTAGAGTTTGTTAAAAAAAAGATGAAGATTAGAGAAAATCTGCGTCTTTAACCTGTGGCCATCTGAGGTTTTCTGTTTGTTTACACATTTCAAGATAGTCCGTTTCTTGTGTATGTCGCACAAAGTTGTTTCCAGTTGCCCGTAATTTGTTCATTGATCATGGACTGATGTTACGCCGGTTTAGATACCTATATTTCAGCGTTTATGGTGGGGTATCCTCTATAAAATACACCATGGTTCCCATGGTCTTTCCACTTGGTTCATATCACAGTGAATTGACCTCTTCTTGTTCCCCCCTTTAAAACCACTTATAGTCATAGTAAATAAATAACATGATCTATTGGAGGATCAATACAACTGTGTCAGGTATCATTATGGTCTGTTTGCAGTGCACAGATTATCTGCATTTGCATTAGTGTGTCTACTGTACTGGTCAAGTAAAGAAAAGATTGCGCTTAGTTGGGCGATATATATTACGATGTGCAAAACATTATACATACACGACATTCAAAGTTTTGTCAATGGAGCCGTTTTTTTTTGTTGGTGGTGTGTTTTTAAATGTTTTAAGTTTGTGTTGTTATTTATTCGGTGGGAAGGCAGCAAAGGAATACGAAATGAACAAAGATAAGACTTTTACTTATGCTAACATGTGTTTACAAAATATAACTGAAGAATGAGAATAAATTACATTTTTAAATATTTTTAAATATAAAACAGTTATTTTAAATTCGAATAATATTTCACTATTTTTACTGTACATGTTGTCAAATAAATGCAGCATTAGTGAGCAAAAAAAGAAGAAATATGTGTCAAAATCAGTAAAAACAAACTACACACAACCTCAGGCGGCCGCTTATTCGGCTAGCTCCTCTTGGACTGGCAAAGAAATAAAAGGCACTAAAGGGGCAAAAATGGGGCGTTATTAATATTTCTGCAAATGGCAAACACATAGGGTAAAATTGCACTAAATGATAGAATTCATGATAGGTAGACGTGTTTTCAAAAAATTTAGCACTAAAATATCTAATTTGAAAGAAAACCAACTAATTAGAGGTTTGCTTTTATAGAGCTGTACAGCCTTGGCGAGTGTCATCTCACACATGCTCGTGAATAATGAATTAGTTACATTCATCTTCCATAAAAACTGAGGTATATACCATCTCTTAACTACGTTCTGACTTGCACTTGGTCTCGGCGCTGATGGCAAGGTACACAATTTTCCGAGTGTCCTGACAATACCAAATCAATTACAGGAGCCTTTGACTTCATAGGAAAAATTAACAACAAGGTGAACAATACCATTTGTAAACCCTCCTGTGTTGTTTATGTACAAATGACATGTATTTCGGTGCAAACCACACCGCGCTCGTATCAGTCCACAGCATGTAGATAATTATGGTGTATATATACAACAGACACGGGGGGGGGTGTGCGGCAAACGCTGTTGATATCTTGAACGATGATATCATTTCGCCTGAACGCACAGAGTTTATCACTAGGTGGATATCATGAGCCAACTGCTATAGAATATAGCGATGAACACAAGAGTGTCTTATTCTGTAATAAAAAATCAGACGGCTGACAAACAAATATATTCAGACCCTGTGAAGGCTATGCTAATGATTTATCGATTGGGGGGGTTAAGAATGCAGCAAAAACTACACAGGTTTAGAAGGTATAGAAGTTGCGCTTTGTAGCCTGTGATGGGTAGTGATTCATATTCAGAACCAAGCCTGGACAAGACTGCAGTGACAATATATAAGGACTGTCTTTCGACCAGAAAGGTCCAAATGGGTATGTAAGAATACAAGATAAGGAGATAATAAAATACATCTATGAATCGCTCCTAGGAATCAAGATCTGTAGATTTGTTGTGCGAAAACAAGGAATAGTGCAGAAAGGATAAAAACCGCTATCCACAGAAGGACCCTGTCCAGTTTATAAAGAGCATAAAATTCCAGCAGAGATGGCGAGGCGAAGGGCGTGGGGCTGGAGAACTCCGAGACTCCACACCACATTTCCCATATATCTTAATACTCCATCTGGCAGGTTTCCTCTTTCAAGCATCCCTCATTGTTTCGGTCTACCATCCGCTCTTTTCCTCAAGTAGCACTCTTGATCCGTGACAATCTGGACCACCACCCAGGGACCGTTCGCGGCCAACCAAAAACCTCGGTTTGCCATGTTAACCAGTTGTTACAGCAAACAAAGGCTCCCAAAAATAAACTATTAAAGCCGTTATTAATTGTATTTGTATCGAAAAATAAACAGAATTCAACAAAATCATGCCCTACGCTTGGTGTCACTGGGAGTGCATTCTGTACTCATTGCTTGCCATCTTGATCATAGAAGTTTAGCAGAAGTCTGTCGAATAAATGACAGCGACATAAAATTGGGTTTTATCAAGGTTAGTTTGAGAGGGGTTGGAGCTGCACAATAAAGCCTCATCAAATTTAATAGGCCTTGCACATAAACACACAATGACTGGGAATTTAATTAATGAGATCATACGTCTGACGATCACAATTCATACTTCAAAAAAAGCATACCTCAATGCGTATACTGTGTTGTCTGTAGTCTACTACAGTGAAATCCATGCGGGGTGATGAAGAATATTTTTCGTTTTTCCCCCCAAGATTGATTCGACCTGTGTGCAAAGCGAAAATTGACTATAATAGGGGCATTAATCAATGTTGTTCAAAAACAAGCTGTGGAATAGGCAGGGGGGGTGAGCCGTTTTACTAGGGTTATAATACAGTGTGAAAGGGCACATTAGTTCCTAATATAAGGACACACACAAAGGTGACCCCATAGTACATATACATAAAGAAACTTTGAAATGGGGGGTGTAATTTTAAATAGGTGTGCGTACGAGATATGCCATTTATCGGTTGGTGTTCAAAAATTGACTACCAATAGGTAACGAAACAGGTTTGCGTAAACATTACTGGGACGGGTCAAACAAACAACCGCTACAACAACCGGAACGCATACGCAGGAAAAGGGGGGGGGGTGGGGGGGGGGTAGAACTTAGGGTAAA